>JAADVY010000360.1:0-18437 GCA_023336035.1 Pythium plurisporium
AGACGGCGAAGCTTCTCGCTACGGACGGCTCGATGGACGCCACGCACGACCTCACGATCAAGGTGGATCCGACGAGCATCCGCATGCAGTGGGCATAGCACGTTCACCGGGTTCTCCCATAAGTAGCAATTCAATACAATGTACACCCCTCCACGCCCTACCACCCCATCTGATACTTGTAACCTAGAGGACAGCATCTCATGCGGAGCATCGCCATCGTTGTCAGAGAGACATCCCTGTGGACACTCCGAACGGTGCGCCTATAAGGATGCGACGCGCGACACCGTGCTCTGTGATAACTGAGTTTGCACGACTTAGCTCGACTCGAGCCTCGAGGTTTATCGCCATTTCTTCATTTGTATTTGCAACAACCGAAACGAGTCGTGCTCTCCACAGCGACCGTCACATTCTGCTTGGCTGGGGACGAAGCGATGCAATCCCAGTTCAATGCGTACAGTAGGTCACGGTGCTACTCTGCCGCCCACAGTGGACCCATTCATGCATGAGTCACGCTCGATCGGTTGACACTTCCATGGCTCCTGCTTGCTGACGAAAACCGCATCCATTCTTGGGCAATAATCCGATTGTACAGGTAGAAGTGGAATTGTCGTACGGCTCTAAACTCGACTACTTTGGAATCACTTATCACAGGGAACGATTTAGAGGCTGTACATGTTCAGCTATTCAAACCAAGTCGCGGTGGAGTCGTGCTTTCTTCTCATCCGCCCACTCATACACTGCGTGCATCGCGTGCCCCCTCCTCATTCAATACTGTACCGTACAATACCATTCCATATCACTCAACACACATCGAAGACGCTCCTCCGTGTGGTTACGAATCTCTAACCCGTGGGTTGCACCCGCCTGAACCGGAGACCAACCGTGCATGACGCGTGACGCAAAAAGCGGATCCCGGTTTCTCAGACGACGAAGAAGAGAGAGCAGTGGGCTCTCGCTCTCTCTCCATCAACGCAGGAGGATTACACAACCGACGGCAACCGTCAGCATCTGTCTGCCCGCTCGCGACTGACTGGTTCGGATCCAGAGATATCACTCGGCTATTGCCAGCTGCAAGCACAGAGTTTGAACTCTTTCCACAATATATCAGTACTACAGAATGCGGATCGGACTTCGAGATGATAGACGGCAAATTCAATCCACTGATAGAGGATATATCTGGAGACTTTGTCGTCTGTTTGCGCTTTCTGAGCTGTGAGCCAATGAGGCGAAGAAATCAGGTGGTGATGGCCTGTCTCTACACGTCGACTCACGCCAATTGTGAAGTGCCAGATCATGTGCAGGTTCTCCATCTGTTTCAAACCTCTTTAGAAACATATCGTGCACGATAGTTTGGAGTATTATATAAGCAGGTTTCCTTTCATAGCTGCTCTTTAGTATTATACAAGCAAGGTATTCGAACTCTCTTCTATCTTTTAACAGAGGTAGTGGGACCACTCCCCCCGAGATACCCACAGAATCACATGTCGACCGATGCCCAGATGCAGCGTGCGCAGAAAGGCCGAAGAGGTCAGGGCAGCGGTGGCCATGAGGCGAGGGGCCTTTGGCCAACAGAGGTCAGTGGATTCCCCCTCCCCCCACACACACACCAACGCCGTTCGCCTTCTCACTCGCGCTTTCGTCGATTCGCTCCGCTTCCGTCCCGCCCCATGCGCATGAGAACGATGGAGCACTTGCTCAGCGGCGTCGCCGCTGTAGAGGAGAAGTCCAAGAACGAGAACAGCGAGACGCCGCCGGCGTCCGCATCATCGGCGACCCCCAGCCATTCAGAGGCCAGTGCTTCGGGCTCCGCGTCATCCCCATCGAAAGATCAAAAAAATGCGTCGTTCCGTGGCGAGACGATGCCGATCCCGATCCAGCCGCTCCCCAAGCTGCCTCCCATCAGTTCGCTCACGCAAATGCGTAGCTTGATGCCGTCACAACCCGCTACAGCAGCGGTGATGAGCGCCATGGCGGTGCCATCAAAACACACGTCTCGACAGTCCGCCACCGGCTCAGTCGCGACCCACGACGAAGGACTCTGTCGGTACCGCAACAAGCTCTGCATGAATGCGCGCGCGCTCAAGCGCAATGGCGAGCTCCACAATCTTTGTGAAAAGCACCGTGCCAAGGCCAACCAAAACCAGCGAAAACTCGAGTCCAAACGCCGCGTCCAGAAACGCCAGATCCGACAGCCAGCTCCCTCGGCGACAAGCTCGGGATCGCGTGCATTCCAGCTCTCTCCTGAGGGTACGTCGTCGATGGCAGCGGCGGCCATGCAGATTCATCAGCAGTATCAGATGCAGCAACTTCAGGCACAACCTCACGCGATGCGCATTGCACCGGGCATGCTTCCCAGTCTCGCACAGCTCCAACGGCTGCCACCACCGGCACCATCCTCATCAGGGCAATCTCGAGCACCTAGCTATCCTTACTAGGACAGTACGTTGGACCGTGAACACAGACCGTGCTGAGCCAGTTTATTCACGCCTTTGCTTTCTGTGTCTCAGACAACAACTACCCGCCATACTCGCGTTGACGAGCGCACGTAGCATCAAACTAATAGTGTCTTTTCATCAGGAAAGTGCCGTTCTGCATGAAATATTACCAATGCTGCCCCTCTACGACATGGTTCCCTTATCCAGATCCTGACAACCAGCCTTTGACATGCGTGAAGATGAACTAACTTTAGATCTGTGATTTGTGTGGTTGGTATCAGAACACAGTGGATGCTGGATAGCTCCGGGATAGGATCCAGAGAACGACCACGGCTTATCCACCTTGCGAGTTGCATCGACGTCAAGCCATCTCCATTCACTTCGACATCTCGATTGCCATGACAAGCCTGCTGCTGCATTTGCTTCGCCACTTCTTACTAGTGATCGCCGTGTTCCTCGGATGTGTAGCAAGCGCCCCACCCAACCACTACAACTACGCGGTCACGATCGAACACGCCACCTCACCGCTCGTGCACCTGGCCTCATATGCAGTGGGGCCAGGTGGCTCGTTCCAGATCGCACTCGACGTGACACTCACCGTCAGCCCACCTGGCGCCGACCGCGGACGGAACTTGCTCCACTTGATTGTATGTGACACCGAAGCCACCCACCAGTTTCATAATTTGCCCGCGAGTGGGAATGGCTCCCGCGTGTCGGACCTTGTCCCTCCATACTGCGCCATGGCCAATCGGACGCTGTACGACTTGTGTCGCTCGTACCCACTTCCCGACGGATCCAAAAGCGACGTTGTGTATCGCTCCCAGAAGACGCTGGACAATATCAGGACGGTGGACACAGACCAAACGACCACAAGCGCGAGTGATGGCGTGCTCCACTTTTACATCGACGCGTGCGAAACTGTTGGTGGATCCGAAGGCGTGTTGCGATCGTGTCTTGGCCAAGATGGGAGCGTACCGCTGTGGTCGAACGAGTGTTTCGTCTGTCCTAAAAATTCGCCGACAACCATATTCAACGCCTCTGCATCGCCTTGTCACATCCCGAAAGCTATCCAACCCAGTATGCTGATCCAGGCTTCGATGAATCTGTGCACCAAGGATGGCGCGTGCTTGTCCCAAAACGCGGAGTTTCTTTCAACTTTCTATCTCGGACTCACGGTCGCGTGGGCTGTGATATGGTTCCTCTGGTCAGCCCATATTCGCGCGTCTCGCGAAGCTGTCGTCGTCCTCCAGACCAAGATGAAGATGGTTCCGGTCGTCCTGTGCATCTATGCAGGACTGACTTGCGCGATGTTGTATACGGACCAGCTTCTCGAAGGCACGGTGCGCAACCTCGTGGTTTACAGTGCGATCCTCTGCCAAGTCTTCGCGTTATCTGTACCAGCTGAGGTCGTGATATTGATCGCGAAAGGCTGGAAGATCACTCGTGCACAGCTCGACCCACGCGAATACCAGTACATTCGATTCGTGACGATCGTGTGGGCCATCTCGTTCACGGTACTCAAGCACAGTGTCGTGAAGCACCTCACGGTTTTCCTCGTGTGGGGGGTCTCGTGGAGCTCGGTCGTGTTTATGATTTGGTACAACTCGGCATTCAATCTCAACATGCTCCGCTACCAGATCGCCATGGTGCGGCAAATGCAGCTCGACCCCACGCGCACACCTGTTTTCACCAAGTACTTGCTCTTCCGTCGCTTTCGAGGATTGCTCGGCGTCTACATGTTTATCTCGTGCGTGATCGCAGTGCTCGGCCTCGTGAGCGATGCGACCAACGACAGATGGCGTTGGAGTGCGTCAGCCGCTGACGAGGCTCTCAGCTTCTGTCTATACGTGGCAATCGGATACGCCTTTCGCTGCCGGCGATTCAGTAACTTGATCCGTGCACCAGCGTCGACGACTGGTGACGCCACTGGTACCCAGCGCGAGGGAGAAACACCGTCGCCTACGACAGAAGCCAACACGTCAGCTGCTGTCGCGCCCATGGCGCCAGCGCGACCTCCCATGCTGGGGGATATCCCACGCCCGAAGAGCTCGATGGTGCTAGTCGTCAACCCGAATCCTCAGGAACAATCTCTCGGAACGTCGTACGTCCCCGTCAACCCAAAGCCGACCAAGCCGATTCCAAGAGGAAATGCAGTCGGCACCGGGGGCAACAGTCCCAATAAGAAGGACAGCAGTTCGGCTTAGATAGTAAGAACCGAGAAACCTTCTCAAGTATCGGCTCTATGTACTCTTCAGTCTGCTCTTGAGACGCATTTCTGTCTCCGCCCCGTGGCCGGATAGCGTGTCAAATTCCGTCAGCTCTTGGACGTCCATACGTAACATTCAGCGCCGTGCAAGTGGGTGGCAAATCGAACTGTAAAGGTCCAAGCGTTGTGGAGTCTGAACGCGATCACTCCTTTACTTTGCACTATGCCACACATCAACTCCGCCACTCGGAAAGAGAGACCAAATTTTCAATCTGTCGACTTCACATCTTCGCCTTTCTCGAGACGAGTACTGCAGTAGCTGAGCACGTCGCTGAGCGCTTCCTGCCTTTCGTTTCCAGAACACTTGTCGGGCATCTCCACCAAGACGAAGCGCACATCACATTTCGTGTCGTGTTCTCGTTCGCAGTGGACGCATACAACGCAGTAAGCACAGCCAGCATAGGGTGTTTCTCGATCGGCGAAGACGGACAGCCGTGGCGTCAAGCGGCGGTAGACGATCACGGAGAGCGGTACTTCTGCGCATGACGGGATATCGCGGTCGCTTAAGGATACTACCCACCAGATCGCGTCGCATTAACTGACGGGCCTGCTGGGCCAGGTGAGTCACCGTGTGGAAGGCGGCAACTGCTACGGCGATACACCAGAGATGCCCGTGGTTTCGCTGTGTGTCGTCGACGAACGTCGACAAGTTTTTCACCAACACACGGCGCGTACTGCTCAGCGGTTGGCGCTTCAATTTGTGTTTGTGGCTGCTGGATGAGGCCATGGACGCCGACACACACACATCAATATGCGCTTCTCAAGGACTGCGAGAAGGACACGGTGCTTCTCTGCTACCACCGCGAAGCGGATCGTGGACGACGACGACGACGCGACCGATCTCATCGGCACGGACAAGCTGCTCTAGTGTATCATCGCGAACGTTTTCGAGCGCGAACCAACAAGCGGATCGTCATCCAGCATATGCGACGGCGCTCACAATGGATACTTTCACACGTCGCAGATTGTAGAAATTGGAACTAGAACCCCTAACACGATACAAAACTAAGTACCCGGTTTCTATCGGTTACTCATTGATTAAGCCAGACAGTCAACCTCCTCTGTCGGTTCCCGTCTCTCTTTGCTCATGTCGGAGCCTCGGCCACCGCTGCGGCGGCTCGTGCCCATCCAGCCGCGCCCGCCCACAGCATCATCTAGCCAGCAAGAGCAGCGCGTCGCCGTGACGGCCTTGCACACGCAGACGCCCGCAGTGTCGGCCGCGAAAGACGCGCAACGGAGTCGCCATCGGCTCGCGGTCAAGCGCGCCTACCACGCCAAGCTGACGGGACTAAACGCATTACGAGCGGAGGAGCTCGCGCTCTCGAAGCAGTACGAACAGCTTCTCCAGCAGCAGTCGAGTCCCGTCGACGAAGAGCCAGCGAGTGATTCCAAGGCCCTGTATGTGCGGCTGCTGAATGTACGTCGGACGTTGGAACGGGAGAACACGGCACTCCGAGAGATCGCATGCCTGCACGAGCAGTTCCAAACGCGTGCTCGGCTCGCGGCCTTGGCAGAGGGGCTCGTGGCGATCGACGACGGAGGCGACGAGGAGCGTGGGGGTCGCGCAGGATCGACTGGTTTCGTGCTGTCAGCCGTCGTGAAGCAGCCGCCGGCGTCGCCCGTCGTGAAGATCAAGCCGCTGACGATGGCCGCCTGCTTGGAAGTGATCCACGAGACGTGGCCGCAGGTTGTCGCATTCATGCGCTGTCAGAACCGACTCCAGCTAGGATCGGAGGTCTTCGGGTGGAGCCACAAGTACCGCTTCCCGCCATCCGCAGAGTCGCTGGACATGGTTCCGTCCACGTCCGGCCCCTCCTCAGTGCCCAGCCACAAGCTCCAATATTCAATCTCTAAAGTTTTCCCGAGCATGACAGCGTACGAGCTGAGCCAACGCGGATGGGAGATCATGACGACGCAGCGCCATTACCAGGCATTGCATTCGTCGACAATGACCTCGCACATGCACCTCGTGCAGCGCATCGACAACGACAACATGGTGTTTCTTCGTATCCTGCAACGCGGTGGGCAGTCGATATTGTTCAAGACGCTGCTTCTTGCGTCCCAGTTCCAGGTCGACAAAGGTGTACTCACGATCTATCGAGGGCTCGATCCGTCACTTGTCGTGGACGATGGAGCTTCGACCAACAAGCACCTGACATCGTCGAATGTCGTATGGCTCGATATGTTTTCATGGACATATTTCGAGGATCAAGACGACGGCACGTCCGTCAGATTTGAGTTTGGTGGCGAGATGCGGCATACATCCAACGACAACGCACGGTTCTGGATGATGGAAGTGCTGCTGATGGCGCTTCGGTGGGAGAACATGGCCGTCGGCCCGCTCTTCAAGCTCACGAACACCTAGCGTGCCTGTGTGAGTGGTTAGTGTATCTGATGCGTGTAGCAGGTTTTTGCAACGTACGTTAAATCGTGGAAGATATATCACTTGTCAACCAAGAACTACGACACAATGTCAAGTCTGCACTCAGAAACGAGACGACACGGGACAACATTCATCAAATTCACATCTCGAGCATGATCGGCGGACCGACAGCCATGGTCTCCCATCTCAGCGCGATGAATAGCACCTCCTTCAGCCAGAGGTTGCTGAGTGTCGACCCGCCAAAATGGAAGAGGCACCCGTCACGTCCGTGTTCTTGAAAGATGACCCACGAATACTTGTCGACCCAGATCTCCTTCCGTGGTGCCAGGAGCTCCCCGTGTGTGGCGAGCTCGTGGATCTCTGCTAGCACGTGATTGCTCTCACTCTCTCGAAACTCGATACGGGTCGGATCGATCGCGCGAAACATGACCATAATTCCCTGCTCGATACGGATCCGTGCGAGCAGAAACACGGTCTTCGCGACAAAATCCGAGCCGTCCATTTGTACCGTCCGATAGAACAAATGCGTGTCCTCGTTGATGTGTTGCAGCGTGTGGAATTTCAAGTTCAGCGACGCGCTGTAAATTTTGGCGAAGCGCTCGGGATTCGAAAAGATGGGCCAGCTACGTGCTTGCAGATCGTACGCCGACACAGTAGGGAATTCCTTCTCGAGTGCAAACTTGAGCTCCTCGCCAATGATCTTGCGCTGGTCGGTCCAACCAAACACGCGAGATCCGCTGCTCAGTTTCTCCGTGTCGTACGCAAATTTCAGGATATCGTCGCGTGCCGTTGCGATGATCTTGGCATACTCGGCACTGGGAAGCGACTTGAAATGGAAACGAGGCTGTGTGAGCATCGATGCCGACGGCCGTAACCCTGATAGCTGAAAATTAAACATGGCCGTAAGGCGTTGGCAGGCTCGACCAACTCGAAGCATCCCACGTACCTGGGCCTCTGCGTCAATGAGCTGCTGGACCCGGCTCTCTGCCTTCATGTACTCGGCGTTCAGCTCGTAGAGCTCAGCATTCTCCTTCTGGTAGCGCGTTTTGAGATCGGCGAGCTCCACGTACTGCTGCAAGAGAGGGGAGCTCGCGTGGCCACCGATACCGCTGCGCTGGCCCTCAAGCAGCGCCGTCACGTTCTCGTTGCGGCCCGCAAGCAGCGCGTTGTACTGCCGCTCGAGCGTGTCCAGCTCGTTCTTGAGCGAGCTGATCGTCGCCTACCATCCAAATTCACAGTTCAGTTTACAACCGTCCTCTCACTTGCCTCGCCGCTGACGTAAAACGTACGATTTTCTTTCGATAGGATTTCTTGACGTACTCGCGGTGCTTCAGGCGCTTACGCAGTGTCTCGTCGACGCCGACTTCCTCAGTGACGACATCGAGCGGACTGCTGGGGGAGGCGAGCTCGTGCTTGACGGCGTCGGGCGTCGGGCCGCGCTCCGGCGAGGACGACTCGGTACTGCCGTGGTGGAAGAAAGCGTCGTCCGACGTCACACCGGTCTCGTCCACACGCTCGCTGGGCGCCGAGCGCGACGAGAGCGACGTGGTACGCGCCATGGGACGGGCGCTCGCGTGTGGTATTACTATTATACGTGGCGTCCAGCACGAGCGACCAGGAAGCCCACTTTCGCAGCGATCGCGAGGGTTGTCGCTCGTGCGTAGCAAGTCGAGCGAGAAGAGGAGAAGCGAGCGAGGAATCGTGAGGAGGGAGACAGAGGGGAAGGGAGGGGGAAGAAGGGGCGCCTCTCCTCCACCGTGCTTCACGATCACAGCAGCCACAGGAGTCCTTCCATTCCTTGCGTCTTGGCCGAGCTGCAAAATGGAGTGTATACCTGGTATACCGTATACAGATTCGAAATTTTTTCCCGCGAGCGACCATCACTCTGGCGTGCAAAATGTAGCCATGTCCCCCAGAAGCTGATCTCCCATCAGCTCGCACTGCGTCAACCGGGGATGACCGCGCTGGATGGCGAGGACCTGTTCCTCTTTCATTTGCACGACGAGGAGGAGAGCCGAGTGCATGGGAGGAGATGGATGCAGCTGCGGGGCGTGCGCGTTGTTGAAGTGGGTGTCGAGGCTCTTTGGGTACGAAGAGGTCGTCGCAATCAAGCGGGACAACCTTGTCATTTTTCTCGCACGCACGGTTCACCCACGGTGCAGGCGGTGCAAGCGCCAATTCCATTGCCTCTCACGAGCGGTCTTTTGAACGGTCGCAGTGAGCAGTAGAATTCTTTTTTACGCATTTGCGTCCGTCGGCTCGTCTCTCGTCAAGCATCATTGTCAAACGCGTGATGACCCAGCTGTCCACTCGTCAACCACGTCAACAGACATCAGACTGGCACCCTCTAGCTACTGTACTGTACTTCAAGTTTTTCGATTGATTTTTTCTGTAGCTGCTACATTGCGGAGCCTATGGACACTGCTTGCTCTGCATTGTCCGCGCTACTGTATCAGCGGCGCAGCTGCCGACCCACATCCACCGTGGATTCCACGATGCGAACGGTATCGCCCATCGAAATCGTTCCCTCACTTCCGTCTCCTGACGGAGTGATCTGGCGTCTCGCGTCGTGACGGGCAGGGAAGCCGTTTCTTCTCTTTCCCAGCTTCCATTGGTCATCGCACTCGTCCGCACTACTATCGTCAACACCCAAGAGCAGGTCGATTCGAGTTCTTTCTCTCATTTCGGTCAGCTAGTTCACTATGACCACCTCGACTCGCTCATTCTCCCTTGTCTTGCTGTGCATCAGCGGGATACTGCAACTGGTGTGCATCGAGGTGCCATGGTCTCGCTCTGAACCAGCCACGAACCTCGGGGTGGTTGCGAGAGTCATGAGAACAGATCCATTTCACGAGCAACTCACTGCTACAACGAGAGCATTGCATGTGGCCGAGAAGGGAGGCTGTGGCCTCGTCCCGGCTCTCGTCCAGGCACCACTTCTGTCGCAACTCCACCACCATGATTCCACGATTCAGTTGAAGTGGTGACGAATGTGCCGATATCGATTCTCCAAGGTCCTAGGAATAAGATAGGTACGCACATGATCCCGATCAGCTAGATCGGTTGTATCAAGGTATCCATTCATACAGGAAATGCTTGCATGGCTCGTTCGTTTTCCACGGCACTGCCCATAGTGGCCAGACAATGTCAGAGCGCCAGCTGCAACTCCTCGGCTTCTGGTCTCCAGCGCCGCACCATGCGCGACTCGGCCGCCTGCATGCTTTCCTCATCACGTGAAGACTGAGGTTCTCGGTCACACTTGAATTTCCCCCGCCAGTGGCCAGTCTACGGTATCACATCACCTGACCCCCACCGTCCCCGGTTAGGCACCCCCAAGGTACCAACTTCCGGTTAGGCATCTCGTGGTGCCGCTCCGACGTCGTGATCCTCAACAATGCGGTACTTACAAGTCGACCCTGTCCGCATGGACGCCTCGCCAGCGGCCCCGTTCGCCCCGTGGCTCGGCGACGAAGATCTTGAACTGCTACAGACCATCCAAGATGTACCGTCGCCGATTGGGTCCCCGTTCGCAACGCCCACGGGAACGCCGTCCGCCTCGTTGCCCTCCACGCCCTCCAGTTCAACGGGGAACTCGGACCAGGCCTCGATGCCCATTGTGGCCTCCTACGCGGTGCCCGTACCGGTGTCACCACCGACGACGGCACTGTCCGTCTCGCTCTCGCCGTCACGGTTCCTGTACCACTCGCCCATGTCGACAACTACCACCATCAGCAACGACATGCTCAGTCCATACCACTATGCTGCTCAGCCTGTGTCGTACCAAGCTCCGCACTACGCTGCACCACCCGTTCACCGAAGCGCTGGCGTCGCACTCATTGAGTCGTCGCCACCGCCAGTGCAACCACGCAAGACGACCTCACGTGCTTCACGCGCATCCGTTTCCAAGGCAAACTCGACCCGCGCAGTCGTCACGACCTCACCGTCTTCGTCGTCCAGCGGGGCGTCCTCTCCTGTGGTGGGCAATCGCCAGATGATCGTGGCGAACGATGCGCAGCTCTCGCCGGAGGAGCTGAGGAAGCTCAAAAACCGACTCAAAGTGCGTCGTTTCTACAACAAGCAGAAAGAGACTCTCAAGACGCTCCGCCAGGAGAAAGATCGCCTCGAGAGCTACTTTAAAAGCATGGTTCAGTCGAACGCAGATGCCGAGTTGCAGCAGCTGAACAACGTCACTGCGATGCTCGCAGACCTTCGACTCGAGCAGAACCAACTTCAACTCGAGCAAAGCCACCTGCAGCAGCTCCGTGTGCAGTTGCAGGCGTGTTTCAAGGACCTCTGGCACGTGCTCGTCGCCGATCAGGAGCTGTTTGCGACGACGCCCGAGGCCAAGTCCGTTTACATCAAGCCGTTCAGTGTCGAAGAGTGCTACGCCGTGCGCGACAAGGCTGTGGAGGAAGTGATCATTGTCTCAAGCCTTGGATCCCGGTTCAAGAAAGGCGGGGGCGTCGCCGGTTGGCAAGACGAGGTCTCCGTGGAGGAAAACCTGTGGCAGTTCTTGCTGTACAAGACCTTCCGTCATGCGTCGCCCAAGAAGCTCTGCGACGCCACGTGGCCCGTGCTCTCGGACCCGCACCAGTTCCCACGCATGTATTCGGCCGCACTCGAGACCAAGTGCGCGGTCGTGCAGCGTGTGGACGAGAACAACATTATCATGTTCCAACAGTATCGAGCCATGGACGCGAACGAGGAGTTTGTGCTGATGAAGAGTCTTCTCCTCGTCTCCCGCGTCGTCACGCCCACTGGCGAGCTCGTCCTCTTTCGCGGACTCGGACAAGACCGGCTCCACGATCGCGAGCTGTTCTTGCCGACGTCGGGGGAGCTCGTGGGTCGGATCGTGTGGCACGATGTCTTCACGTGGGTGAGATTCAATCGCGCTGGTCTCAACGGCGAGCACTGCTTCGTCCAGTTTGGTGGCTCGGCGCCGACGGTGGGCAACAACATGGGCTTCTGGTCGCTCGAAATTGTGAACCTGGTCATGCGCTGGGAGTTTGCGATCAACGCCCCACCGCAGTGGATCAAGAACTCGGACAGCGACGAGACCATCCCGTTGACAGGTTGGGAGGAGCTCGACTCAGTGATTGAGATGCTCTGAGCAAGGCGTATTGGCGTCCATCGTGAACCTATCGTTATGATCTGTGTTCTGCATAATGCATCAATAAAAAAAAAGCTGACACTCGTACCATTGCGATTTTCCATACCATACAACATTTGTGACGCAGCCTGAGCCTGCTTCTAACTTTCACGACGTGAGAAGAAACTGCGGACCGATGACCTTATTCTCGCAGCGCACGACGAACTGGAGCTTTTCGATCATCCACACACTTGCAGAGATCAGTTGTGTGCCGTCCACGAAGCCGCCAAAGTCTTCCATGCAGCCCTTGCCGGACGCGTCCGGGCGAAACTGGCCCCAGACGAATGTGTCGATCCAAATATCCTCTTTCTGCGGCTCGATCTTGTTGCGGCCACGCCGGTCTCGTGGCCGCGGCGGCTCGCCCTCGCGAATGAGGTATCGTTTTGGGTCGAGCCCTCGAAACAAAATGAGCCAACCTTCTTGAGGGCCGAGATACACGCGAGATGCAAGCATCAATGCCTTGATGCGGAGGTCCACCATGTCGCCACGTTCGAGTGTGTGGTAGAAGACAACGTTGTCCTCGTCAACTCGCTGTACCTCGTGATATAGCACATCCAGATGGGGCGAGTACGTGTCCGCCAGCGAGTCGGCCTTGGACAGCAGCCCCCAGACAGTTGATGAGATGTACTCGTTGCTAAACTGAGGGAAATGCTTCTCCAGCAGGAACATGAGCTTGTTGTTCTTGACGCAGTGCTGGTCCCGCCAGCCAAAGATGTTGGCGCCCGTTGTCGACAGGTTCTGGCTCTCCTTAAAGTCGGTGATGCGCTTGTACGCCGCCATCGCGATCGCGCGGCACTCGGCCACCGAGAGCGGGTGCAGCTCGACGATCGGGTTCCGTCGCTTCTGTTCCTGTGTCGCGAGCTGCAATTGCACATTCTTGTTTTGCTGGATCTGGAGCTGTGCCATTTGCTTCTCCATTTTGTTGTACTCGGCCTCGACACGCCGTAACTCCTCGTTCTCGCGCTGCAAGGTGTCCGAGAGCAGCGTGATCTCCACGTACGCGGCGTGGAGCTGCTGCTGCCGCGTCTTCTGCCGCGAGATCTCCTCGGCCGACGTCGGCCGTGCACTCTCGGCGTATTTCTGGCGCAGCAGGTTCTTGTAGTTGCTTTCCACCCGCGCGAGCTCACCACGGAGCTCATTCAGTGTCGACTATCCACATGAGAGAGGGAAGAAAAATTAGAATCCGCCCGAGACAAAAGGCCCATCCTAGAGGAGAACAGCACCACGTACGATCTTCTTGTAGTAACACCGCTTGACGATAAGCCGGTTGCGTTCCTTCTGATCGATCTGGTCGGACCGTGGCGGCAGTGGCATGTGGGCCAATACCTCGGCCGGCACGGCAGCGGCGCTGGTCTTCTTCTTGGTTCGGGACGACGTTCCATTCGCCGTGACCCGCGACGACGACGTCGAGGACGTGGACGGCACGGGCGACGGGAATTGCGACGACGCCGGCGACGGCGCGAACCGCAGCGGCGGCGTGGAGACGACCGACTCGCCGTTGCTGCTACCTCGACTGCTGAGATCGCCCTCGCTCTCGGGCTCGTCCCACTCGCCGAGGGGAATGTCGAGCGCGAGCGCGGCCCGCATCTCCACGTCGAGCGGCGCCGGCGGCTCGCGCTTGACCACGAGAGGCAGCGGCTCCGGCGGGAAGAGCTGCTCAAAGTAGCGCGCGTCCATAATAATGGAGAGAGGAAGGACCGCGAGTGCGTCGGTCGTGGCGTGGGGGAGTACAACGCGCCTGTCATCGGGCATTTTTGCAGAGGGGAGCTGCGGTGTTTGATGGGCCTGCCTGTCCAAAAATTGGAATGAAAACCATGGTTTTAGTTTGCAAAACACTGATGAAAATCGAAGAGACATCGTTTGTGGCGATGTAAACAAGTGGTTTTAATGCGTAAAAAAGAGGGATGCGCTGGGTAGTCGCAGCTGGTTGAAATCGCCACGCCACTTGCAGCACTTGCTGAACACCTGACCACCGCAGCTGCGACTGTATACCAGAGGCTGCGTGGTCCACAGCACTATACACTTCTGTCAGTATACTGAAGGTTACACAACCTGTTCAATTGCGTTACATTTCGGGGTACGGATCCTGTCAGACCAACAAGAGAGGTTACGGTATTCCTCCTCGCTCCTGTCCTCCATCGGCTGCTTGTGGTCGCTATGCAGACCACATTACCGGTCAGTCGCTTCCACGTGATGCATTATGGCTTGCTGCATGTGGGCTGTAATCATAGACACGAGGGCACAACCCCATTCATGAGCATTCGATTCGTCGTTGTGCGATAAGCAGCAACGAGCGATGGGGGGACGGAGCCAGACCTCGAGACGTGGACGAACGCAGACCAGTGGTCCGACGACACCAGAGCTGCTGGGTGATCGTCAAGACCCAGTTCCGCTCGCGCCGTCGCTTGCTTGACGTGGGATTCTTGAGGCGCGTTGGGTGTTCTCAGGTCGAAGAGATTCACGGCTAGTTGATCTGTGTACAGTTGCGCGGTGCATCTTCCACGTCGACCCACTCTGGTCCAAGAATCGCGGCTGCTTGCCGTGATGCAAAGCCAGTGGGTGGTTGTGAAGCTGCGGATTCCCAAGGGTGGACCAGTGTGGAGTTTGACTGGTACCAAGCGTGACTAGAGTGGTCCGTGCAGTCCCACCAAGCACGCGGTGCCTCTGCACACCACGCTGCTGATCCCAGCTGATACTTAATGTGGGCCACGAGGCAAAAGCAAAGGCGATATGATATCGACGATACAGTGTGCTTGTAGAAGGAAGCCCCAACGACCGTGGCGCGGCTTCCCGCGAGGATGTCCGGGTTCGATTTCGACATCCGATCCATGTGGCACTGACGTGGCCGCCTGAGAATGAGAACAAGGCTTGGGACTGCTGGCTTGTGCGGATCAGAACTGTGTGGCAACAAAGACAACACCGAAGAGTTGTACAGTGTACACCAACATGTCAGAGTGGCCTGTGCCCTTCCGTGCTCTCTCGCACCATGGCCTTGCTGTCTTTTTGTCAGAAACGAGCCGGCTGGAGACGTGAATTGATCGCGGGCTCTTCCCTGCTCTGTATAGTGGTTTCAACATTTCCCCCCGAAAGGTACGGGGAGCCTGCACGTGTGCAGGCGATGCCTGACCACCGGCCCACCGAATCGTTGAAGTCCATGTTCGCTTGACGATCCACCCTGAGGCCCAGGACTACTCTAGCCACCCAGGGTGGCATGGCCAATAGCCAGGATCAGACCCACGTCAGCGTGCACATGTGATCCGTACATGTCCTGGGCAAGCCATCGCCGCTGCCGACCTCTGCTCTTCGAGCCTGTCGCAGTCCTGACAACAACCTCTTGCGATTGGCACTGACGACCAGCAATCGTCCCCTATACGTGCCATGGAGCGAGGCGCGTACATCGCGATGGCACTACATATCGCCTGTGGCGTCGCCGCTGTGCTGTATTACTTACTCTCGTACGAGTCATGTCCAAGGGCAGCCACTACACTGTACTTGTACGAATCTCGTTGGTAGCCCGGAGCGCTGACGGTCTTGTCGGCCTGTCCCGTGTACGCGCACGTCGTATCGTCGCAGTCCAAGTTGGTAATATCCTGTCCCCTCGCGTGTAACCTAACGGTCCCACCCTGTCCGAAACTCAGGCGCTCCTCCCAGTGTAAATGTCTCCCTGCTGTTCACCGTGCTTATTACCGACCGCGCGCCGTGACGTTGAGCAATCGTCGGCCAGCCAGCGCACAGGCCCACCCACCACGTTTTGTCCGCGTCCCACCGCCGTGTCCTACTCTCCATCAAGCATGGGGCAGACGGGGCGACAGTGTTCAAGTTACTCTCACAGGGTCGACGCCTCGACCACGACGATCCGATCCGTCGCACTCGTGACAACAAAGGGCGAACGCGAGATCAGCAAGCGGAGCCAAACCGTGGGTCGCCCGCGCGCGCAAACGCTCGGAGGGATCGTCTCTCGCCAACTAGACAGCCAGCCAGCGATCGGGCCAGATTCTGTCGAACGAGCTCAACGCCCACGCCCCCCCCATCCTCACTCAGTCACTGGCTAGGCGGCGCCGCATTTCTCCAGAGGGACGGCTTGCTTGCTTCTCGGCCCGCATTGGAAGACCAGCGCACTGTCCAACTAGACTCGCGCCGCACACATCGAATTTGCCAAGGCAGTGACCCGCAAGTCCATGATGATCCCGATCGCCGCGCTGCTCAACACCGACCTCGAGGAGAAGAAGGACAGCGAATACGAGGTCAAGGTCGAGCCTGTGCGCGCGCTCTTCCGTCGCCAGACTTCGTCGGTGGGATGCACCTCGAGTGATGAGATGGAGGATGACCAGGTCTACTCCCCCGAGGACGACGAGGACGTGTACGACAACCAAGTCAAGCATGAGCTGGTCGCACGTGGTAGCCCGACCACGACAGAGGCCTCGTCGTTGCTGGGTGCTCTGACGTTGCAGTAAGTCTTACAGTGTGGTTGCTCATGGCATAGCTACCAAGAGACTGATCGTGATGTGGAATTCTGACAGGAAACTCAAGTACGCAACGACGCCAGTGCAGGCGGACGACGGAGAAGACCACGCAAGCGCCGACCCAACGCCGTCGCGCGCGTACCTGACGATTGACAGCCTGACAAACCCCGTGGACGATGGTGAAGACCACACGCGCGACAGCAACAAACCTCCCACGCCTGGCCAGGAAGCTCGCGCCGCTCGCCGACGCAGCACGCGTGCACTTTTTCCCGGTGCGACCGACGAGGACCGCCGCGCGAAGCAGCGCATGATCGTCAAGCGATGCTACTACAAGAAGATCGTACGTGTGGGTACATATTAGTGGTGTTAACCACAAACGTCTGACAGCGCCGTATTCTCTAGAACACAATCAACGAGCTCCGCGACCAAGTGCAGCAACTCGAGGGCGAGCTGCACACGGTACTCGAGGAACAAGACGAACAGCGAGCCCATGCGTCCGAACAAGGCACCCAAACATCCACGAGCCTTAATGAGTACGTGGAGGTCGTGCGGGACAAGGAAGTGCTGCGCCACGAGAACCAGCGGCTTCGCAAGCTCGCAGACGAGTACTATATGAAGAACCAAGGGCGTCTACGCGTTCTGCTGGATGCGAACCGCAAGGAGATGGTTCTCTTCACCCCGGCGATCTCAGATGAATGAGCTGCGACGAAAAGCCGAGCACGCTGTCTGTGCGTGTACGTATTTATTATTCACCACGACGCCATTTGATCAGGCGTGTGGTTTCATCTCGTCAACCATAGAGAACGAGGGTTTTCCTCCTCGAACTTATCCCCACAATTACACTAAACACCATTACCACTTCGTAATCGTTGAAAAGAGCATTGGCACCGTCCATTGGACTGCCTTTTTCCGTGAAGCAGTATCACTTTCACACACTGCATATCACCAGGGCGTTTATATACACGCTCTACAACGTCAGTAGCCTCCTCCTGTTGTTGCTAATGATGTGAAGCGAGCAGGTCTCATCAGAGAGGTCCAGTATGATAGTAAGTACAATGTAGCTACAGTAACTCACACGCCTTGGGTTGGTGTCGTGGCAATCCGATGTTGGCTATGGCTAGCAGCACTGGGTTGACGGTGGCAGGTCCATTGTGACTCACTCCGTTACTGGCCCATTACGCAATGCTCAACCGACGGGTTCAAGATATATTTGGTTTCAGAGGATTACAGCTTCATTTTCACTGTATACTTAGACGGAGGACAGAAATCAATTCAAGCAGGTACTAAATTTGAAGATGGGATACGTTTTTCATACGGATGCCTTGGTGGATCTACGTGGGTGGACCATCACAGGCGTGGACCAGAATGGTCAGCAACAGGGAAGATGAGAGCGAGAAAAACGCATCGCAACGAAGCGCTACGCAAGCACTGATACGCGTGGAGCGCCTTTCCGAGGGCGGCACAATCGGGCGTAAGGGAGTCCCACATCAAGGTGAGCGTGCCGCACAAGTCAGAGCGTGGCGTGCGAGCAATCGAGAGCGTAGTCGTGTGCAGAGCAATAAAGCACAATTTGTGGCGACTGGTGTGCCATAGGGAAGGCTCTCCTCCTTTCCGGAGGATCCAAAATCAGTCTCTTTCGTTCCTGCGGATGGGGCTTTTTCAAGATCGGAAGGCTTGCTCACCGCCATTTCCTTCGCCACCCACGCAGGGTTTGGAACAGTGCAATGTCATATTTACTGGG
>JAADVY010000361.1:0-18430 GCA_023336035.1 Pythium plurisporium
ACACACAGACACACACAGACATGAACTGACACACACCGGCACACACTGACACACACTGACACACACTGACACACAGACTCAGATAGACTCAGGCCGCTCAAGGATCCAGCTACCATAAGCTGAGCTGAGTCCCCCAGCCATTTCGTTTTTTCGTGGGAAGCTGGGCTGATGTGATTGATGAGCGACCTCTCTGCAAGCCTGTGGCCTCTTCGCATTGAGGGGGCCATGTCCCAGTCGGCTCCTCCTCCATCGATTCGCCACGAGTGCTCTCTGGGGCGGACGGACGAGAAGCACAAAGCGCAGTTCGAGCCTCTCCCGTGACTGCGGCGGCCTCATCGCAACCCTCGACGCATCCGACAGTGGTCGCGGAGAGAGCCACAAGGACGGGGCGGGGGATCGCGTGGGGCCAGCAACCCAAGCGTTGGCGACACTGACAGGTAGCCAAGCTCGAGCAGGTGCTTGATCGATGGGACCACGTCGTGCAAAAAGTCCTCCGAGGCGAAGTCTTCGACGTTTGTTCCGCGACCGGCGAGCAGTGGGCCGCGCTTATTGCAAGCGACGATCGAGTGTATCGCTCTCAGTTTTTTGGAGTGGGACGACGCGACGCGAGAGATCCTTGTGGTGGAGGTCCAATATGAAAGGCTGCATAGTCGAGGTGACCAACCGCTGTGCCCCACGACTGCGACACGCCAATTACAATTCGAATCGTCTTGAAATCCACCTAGGGAACCCCTTCCGGAAGCGGCGTCTGGCGTCCACGGAGCGGCTCCACGGTCCGTCGCCGTGGTCCGTGGCAGAGATCCGGCTCGAAGCGATGCCCCGTCGTGTCGTACGACCCACCGAGTCCCGCCAGCGCATCGCGGACATCGCGCGACTATTCCAAAAGAATCCCAACTGCCGACACGAGCCACTCGTGCGGTTGCGTATGCACCCTCCACCACCAGCAGCATCTTCTCGGTAGCTTCATTCCAGGTCAGATACTTGGACCGATAGATCTGGTCCTCGCTTGCTACGTACTCGGTCCACTCGTTTCTTCGTAGCATGGCACGCCACGACCGGACCGCCCGTTACCACCTCGTTCTCAACGTCCTCCCATCGCGCGAGCAGCCTACACCGTGCGGCGTAGATACGGTCACTGGCCATCCTTCTCCACATCCGACTGAGACTTGGCGATCACTGCCACACCTGTAATGCTAAATCAGTACATTTATTTGAGCATGGTCTCTACGGCAGTATAATAGTTTTCAAACCACCAAGAAAAAATTTTCCGGCGCGAACTGGACCTCCCCTCCCCCGCCATGAATGCGCCGTCCGCTCCTCCGTCCGCTGCCCCCTCGGCTGCCCACGCGCGACGCATCCCGCGTCCCCCGCCGGCCGTGCGCCTCTCGCACGTGCCGTCCAAATCCAAGCGCGCGCTGGAGAAGAAACGCATCCACCTCACGAACGCGCAAAAGCTCGAGCTCTGCGAGTACAGCGCCGCGCACCCAGCGCTCGCGTGGGACGAACTCGCGCTCTGGGCGCACAAGCGGTTCCGGCTCCGTAAACCCATCTCCACGTCCTCGGTCTACCACGCGCTGCGCAAGTACGAGCAGCTCAAGCAGATGAGTCCGCAGGAGCTCGAGTACCGTCGCAAGCCCCGCACCGCGGTCGGCGAGGCATTTGAGACGCGGCTGCGGGACTGGATCGTAGCGATGGCCGAGCAGGGCATGCATCTCGACGTCAAGATCATCCAGGCCGAAGCGCATCGGCTCCGCGACGAGCTGGACACGACCGGCGAGCTCGCGAACCGAACGTTTTCAAACGGCTGGCTCGCGAGCTTCATGCTGCGCAACGATCTGTCGCTCACAAACCTCCGCAAGAGCGGCAGCGTGGTCGCGCCGGACCGCGAGCGGCGACCGTACAAGAAGAGAGCCCCGCGCGCCACGAACGCCGCCAGTTGAAGGGAAGACACGGAGTGGAAATGTACGTAAATTCGAGGGGAAAACAGGAGTTGGTTTATGCGCGTTCTATGGATTGTGTGTGTTTTTTTTGCAGCCACCCAGAAGAGCACTATCGTGAGCTCTCCGCTTGTCGTTCGCAAGGGAGAGACAAAAGAGTGTGGTGAAGGATCTTGTGGGTTCAAGTCTTCATCCACCACTTGGCCGTCGGGTCGTTGAGCCAAGCAAACTTGAACGAAAAATCTGCACCTGTCCAGGCACCCACAACGTCACTCTTTGTGTGCTCAAGCATTCCAGTTCTCTGTCGTGAGAAGGCAAGCGTACCAAGATGTGCGATCGTAAACTGGAGCGAGAAGAGCATTTGTGTCAGAATATTGGCCTGCACGTACATGGCATGTTCGTCCAGCACGAACGCCAGCAGATGAAGCATCGAGACGCCAAAATGGCGACGCAGCCACACCATCATCACTGCGAACGAGGCCGACTCCAGTGCATAGTACACCAAAAT
The DNA here is from genome assembly GCA_023336035.1 of Pythium plurisporium. Lineage (NCBI taxonomy): Eukaryota > Oomycota > Peronosporomycetes > Pythiales > Pythiaceae > Pythium > Pythium plurisporium. The sequence continues at coordinate 2,446 of JAADVY010000361.1, forward strand.
GTTGATCAACGCGTTGCGCAACTCACTATTCGACAACGCCGTCACGTGGCCAAAGAAGACGCCGTTCGGGAGTGCATGTAAGATCGGAAGGTACACGGCGTACATGATGGGCACCGCACACTCGATGTACTCGGCGAGCACCATGAACTCGCATTGGAACAGGAACTCAAGCGTTTGATTCAGCACGGCCTCATCCGACGAAAGCTGGTTCGGTTTGGTCTCGCCTGGAGTCGTGTGAATGGGTTCCATACTGTCTTTTCGCCTGCATTCCAAAAGCTGGAGCGTCGACAGCGTCGACGGCGAGTGGTCATGCTCAAGTCCATTTCCCCGGATACGTGCACCAGCAAGAGGACCGTCGGTCAGCCGCGTCACAGGATCTGATATTCGCGCGATGAAAAATGCGAGTAAGTCACACTCGCCAGTGCGGGTCTTTATAGCTCGGACCGTGTCAACCAAATGGGCGGTGCGTCGGTGGAGACGCCGCATGCGTATAAAACCTAACACTGTGTCGAGTGCGATGATCGCTGCTGTCGTGAGTGCCGACCCGGACGATTGCATGCACGTGGTCAAGTACAACGCGTTAAAGAGCTCAATCGTGAACATCATGATCATCGGAATCAAATCCTCCACTTCGTCCAGCTTCGCGCACATCCGTTTCTTCCACTGGGACTTAAAGAACGGGAGCAGGAGCAGCAATGAGATCTGATACTTGTGTCCGACGTGTTCAAACGCGACCGAATAGAGTGGGTAGACCAAGAAAAGTAGCGACACGGCCGACGATACGGAGTTGATTCCTTCGGTCCGTTTCTTGAGTCCGTGGGCTTTCGCGAGAATGCCTCGCACGTCGACGACGAGGAAAGCACCAATGATTTGAAATATCACGAACGGAAACCCGGCGAGCATGAAGAGGAAAGGCACCGGAAATGTCCACAACGCTGCCAAACCCACAGAGTACGCGACGTATAACGTCGCCGTGATCACGGCTATTGCTGCTATCTGGACTTCGGTCAGCTCAAGCGCACGTCCAACGAGTTTCTTGAAGGCGAGTCCAGACATGATCGCCATCATGAACGCGGTCAGAAACAAGCGGATCCAGAACATGCCTTGCTCACGCCATGCAGCAGACGGTGATGCGAGTGGAATGCATTCAAGAGCGAGCGCCAACGCCAAGACTGGAACAAGCGAGAAAGTGCACACAAGCGTGGCACGGGTCTTTGATGTGCGTTGCGTGTAATCCCTTAGTGCAAGCAGGCGCTCGATGGACACGCGGCCGCGTTGGTTGGTCGGACCTACCCCGAATGTTGGCACTACTATAGCTTGAATACTGGAGAGGCGTGTTGAGATCGCGGTGTGGCTGCGATCCAAATCGAGTGTTGTCAGTGGGATCGGTACGATTGACGCGAGCGAGGCCAGTCGGCCACGACTTGACGGGGCGGCCACGACAGCATCGCCGGCGGGCGAAACTTGTGCACCTTGAGGTGCCATTCTCAAGCTTGAATGTGTGCACACTTGTTGGGAGATTCAGACCTTTTTTTCCGTGGTTGTGTGCGAAGCCGAGAGCGTTCTTGACTAAGCTTAGAACGAGTTGATGCACGGGAACGTTCGATCGCTGAGACCATACTGAACATGGACGCTGCTATCTTGTCTGGCGAAAATAGATGAATCAGACGATATACCTAGAGTTCGCATCATGCGAAGGAGGCGACAGCTTATCAAGTGTCCAATCCCGTCACCATCCACCAGATATTGCCAGACGTCTGGATTTGGTATATCTCCACGAAGATGTCGGCTTCATCTATGAGACCGAGAAAGCGTCGAGAGCTCACCCAACATTCAGGTCTTCAGTAGCCACCACTTGACCGTTGGATCTTGGATCCATGCAAACTTGAACGAGAAGTCCGCACCTAATACAAGAACACAGCACGTCAGTATCGCTCTCTCGGACCCCATTACGCGAACGGCTCGTACCCAAGTGGGCAATCGTGAACTGGAGTGCGAACAGGATCTGGATCAGCACATTCGATTGTACATACAGAGTGTGCTCGTCCAGCACGAACGCCAGCAGTTGAAACACAGACACTCCGAAGTGGTGTCGCAGCCATTGCATCATCACGACGAGCGAGACCGACTCGAGTCCCCAGTAGACAACGATGTTGAGGACTGCAGACTGTAACTCGCCCTCCGATAATGCGCTCGCGTGGCCAAAATAAACACCATTCGGTAGCCCGCGCAGGACGGGCAGGTAGATCGCATAGAGAAGAGGAATCTCGCACTCGATGTACTCGGCCAGCACCATGAATTCACACTCGAACAGAAGTCGCAGTGTCTGGTTCAGCAGTATATCGTCGTTGGATAACACCGTCGTGGTAGAGTTTGGTGCCTTGTTCGGATTGTTTCGCTTCCGCTCAGCCGACTGAATGATCGCTGCGCTTGCCTCGCAGAGATCGTGCTGCAGTCCGTTGCCGCGCACACGTGCACTCGCGAGTTCACCTTGGTCGAGCCGCGTTGCGGGGTCGTGCAGCCGCTCGATGAACCACGCCAGCAAGTCGCTCTCTCGCGACTCGCTTTTGAGTGCTTTCACCTTCTCGATCAACCCGGCCATATTCTTGTGGAGGCGATGCATGCGTGTGAACCCAAGGACTGTATCCAGCAGGATGATCGACGCCGTGGTGAGTGGCGATCCTGAAGACTGCATGCATGTGGCCAAGTAGAGTGAGTTGAACAGCTCAATCGTGAACATCATGATCATGGGGACCAGGTCCTCGACCTCGTCCAGCTTGGCGCACATGTGCTTCTTCCATTGGGCCTTGAAAAAGGGAAGAACGAACAGTAAGGCGATTTGGTACTTGGGGCCAGCAAATCGGAAGGCGACCGAGTACAACGGATAGATCCAGTACAGTATCGAGACCGACGCCGACACAGAACTCAGCCCCTCGGTGCGTTTCTTGATCCCCTCCACTTGTCCAACGATTTTCCGCATGTCCACGACGGCGAAAGCAGCTCCGACCTCGGCCATCATGAACGGAACGCCGCCGATCACAAACAGGAAGGGGATCGGAAACGTCCACAATGCCGCTACGCCCACAAAAAACACCGTGTACAGAGCCGCAGCAAGCACGGCGATCGCTGTCATCTGCCGAAGGCTGATAACTAACGCGCGCCCGACGACCTGCTGAAAGCCCAGTCCAGAAAACATGACCATGGCCGTCCCCGTGAGCACGAGTCGGAGCCAAAACAGGCCCTGATGGCGCCAATTGAGAGACGGTGACGCCAACGGGATCGACTCAATCGCGAGCGCGAGCGCGAGTGCTGGTACCGGTGTGAGGATACAAACGAGCATCGCTCGTCGTGTCGACGTCCGCTTGGTGTAATCGCGCAACGCCACTAGACGCTCAACTGATATGCGTCCACGCTGTTTCGTCGGCCCGACCGTCAATGACGGCTCCAGCAGACTACGAGCTCGGGCGAATCGGGAGCGCGGGAACGTGTCGGTCGTGCGTGGCGGCACGGAGCCCGTCGTTCGCGACGGTTTTCGACCGCTGCTGCCACCTGCAAACGGGACGACCGCAGTCGCAGTAGCGGGTGAGACGCTGGCGCGAGAGGGCGCCATGACGATAGTCGGTTGGGAAAATGGTGTCGTGGACGAGGTCAGTTGGTTGTGGTGGGCAGATCTATTGTGGGTCTCACGAAGCAACATGGGTACACTACCGTCAAATGGGTTCGAAAAAACGGGTACAGTGTACCACATCTCCTCCTCCTCTGGCCTTTTTCTGGTCGTGTCAGGAAAATGGGTACAAGGTACAAAATGCTCCGCTAAAGTACGAATGGGAACATGGCAGCCATAAGTTGAGGCCACGGTGCGCATCAACATGGATAAAACCTCGCGGGACGTTCCCATCTGTATAGAACCTCGATTATTGTGAAAAAAACCTTATCGGTCAAGAACTAGTGAGCAACGTAGCGGCAACATCGACGAAACAAAACCCCAACAACAACGGTGCGAAAAAGTTTGGCAGAAGGAAAACCTTGGGGGAGCAACGGAGGAGGAATCGGCGCCGCCCTGTTTGTTCTGTTGTCGCACCGCCCGCAAAGCAGCGCACCGCTCCTCTCGCTCCTCCTCCTCCTCCTCCTCCTCCTCGACCTCAACCAGCCCACACCCGCTGGATCGCCCACAGCCGTGCGACACGAGTGTCAAACCCACCGGCAGTCGACAGAGTCCCCACCAGGTGTGTATGCCCCCTCGGCTACCCACGGCCTCCCACGCGGTGTGACGACCACTACGACGGCGCGGCGAGAAAAACAAAGCTGTTCTCCGCTGCTCTCAGTTCGCGTTATCTCGACCAACGCGACGCTCGGATCTTTGTTTTTTTCGGTTCTTGTTTCTTGTTCTCCCGCGGCCGCCGCGAGGACACACTTCGCGTTTCCAAAAACCTCAATTTTTTCGACGGGCTGCTCCCCTCCCCTCCGCTCTTCCTCTTTTGGTTCCCTGTAGGATCGGTTCTCCTCCATGTCAACGATCCACGCCAGCGTACCGCTGGGCGGCGCTATGATGGGGGGGCCCAATCTCTCGGCGCTCGGGAAGGCACTGAACGAGACCACCATCTCGTCGCCCGGCGCGGACGATCCGGCGTCGCCGTCGTCGCTCTCGATGGCGCCGGTCGCGGTAACCGCGGCCGCGGCGGTCCCGAAGAAATCGCCCAAGAAACGCGAGCGTACCGACAGTATGAAGAAGATGATTGTACCGCCGGCGGCGCAACGCGCCAAGTCGCAGGGCGCGGCGTTTGACCACGACGCAGAGGATGGGGACAACGACGACGACGACGACGACGAGGCAGAAGACGACGACGACGATGAGCAAGAGGACGACCACGACGGCCACTCGGACACGAGCTCGACACTGGACACTGGCGGCATCAAGTTGCCCGTGAAGGACCGCACGGGCAGTGCGATCGCCGGCGTGTCCCGCGTGACGCTCATCTCGAACGCGGTCAAGACGGCGCCGCCCGCCAAGGAAAAGTCGAACCCGAGGCGGTGGTCCAAGGCCGAGGACGAGTCGCTGCGGCTCGCGGTCGAGCGGAGTGGGGAACGCAACTGGAAGGCCATCGCCGAGCAAGTGCCCGGCCGCAACCACACGCAGTGTCTTCAGCGGTGGACCAAAGTGCTCAAGCCCGGACTGATCAAAGGGCATTGGGACCCGGAGGAGGACGCCAAGCTGCGCGACCTCGTGGCCGAGGGCAAGCGCAACTGGGGCCAAGTGGCCTCGCTCATTCCCGGACGAACGTACGTACGATGGGCGGCATTTAAGATGAGAGAGACTTGAACTAACAATATCCAACTCAGGTCGAAGCAGTGCAGGGAGCGATGGTGCAACCATCTCGACCCAAACATCAACAAAGGGTGGGTACTCTCGTAAAGGCGGATTTTCGTTCGAATGTGGGTGGTTGATGTGGTGAGATTGCTTGGTAGTCTCTACACTGAAGAGGAAGACCGTATCATCATGGAGATGCAGGCCAAGCTGGGGAACCGATGGTCGATCATTGCTCAGCATCTCAAGGTCAGACCACCCACGAAATTCGTCATGTCACGTTTGCATGCTCTTCTCACCAACGGGTTGACTGACACAGGGACGCACCGAGGACGCCGTCAAAATTCGATGGAAATCGCTCATGCGAGGGAAGAAAGCGGCTGGAAAAGAAGTGCAACAGCAGTCGACGGGCGCGGCGTCGTCAACTTCCGAAGCGGCGGTCGCAGCTTCTTTCCCACCTGCCAGTGCGCCGACAATTACGATGAACCCACCGACCCAATCTGAAGATCGAACACGGCTCAAGCCTGCTCGAACACCGACGAAGCAAAAGACAAGGGCAGCTTCCCCTGTTGCAAAGCCGCTGGAGCCGATCGCATTCAAGCAAGAGTCTGCACCAAACACGACGCCGGTGACGCAACAGCAGCCCCCGCAACCGCAACCGATTCAAATTACAGCATCAACGGCAGGAGTTTCTCTAGATGCCTCGGCAGCGAACTCGCTCGACTCGACCCATGTTGCTGCCTCGATAAATTCGTACATGCAAAATGTCAATGATCTCGTCGCTGCGTCGATCCACAATTTCCGGCTAAACCAGAACTTTTCTCCGGGTATTCAAATTGGGGCGACGACGTCAGGTTCGAGCGCTCCGCCAACTTCAACAGCCGCGGTAGCGACTTCTGCACATATGATGGGATCAACCCATGCATCGATGATGTCCCAGTCCACCATCTCACCCATGAATCAGCCCGTGTACTCGATGGCGACTCAACAAGGATATCCAGGTATGCCACAACAACATCGACCGTACGCCGTCCCGACAGCGTATCAGATGCACGCAAACATGAACCTGCCGCCGAATTACGTTTTGCCGACCTCCGGGATGTCATCGTCAGCACCAGGACAACATTTCCCTGTTACTATGGCCCAGTCAAATGCACATATGACCATATCAATGGGTGCGTACGGGCAGTATCCAGCCGGTATGATGAACGATGGACGAGGATTATCGATCCAGTCACAAGGCCAAGGATACCCGCCCTCTTCGGTTCCAATGAACGGCCCGGTGGGTATCACGTATCAAAATGGTGTGCCAATGGTATCACAACAATATGCGATGCCGCAAGGTCTGTCAATACCGCCACCTCATCCCAACTCTCATCCCGAAGCACTTGCTCCTGTCTCTGCTCCCTCGACTTCAATATCGACAGCGTCCAAACTCACAACACCTCGAGAAGAGTGGGGTTCGTCACAGACTCCTCGTTCTCATTTGATCATGACTGAGGGCCATGCATCGGCATATGAACTCTTTCACCAGCAGCGACTTCGTCTCATGTTGAAGGAGCGAGACAAAGGCATGTCACTAGCGTCTGCCCCTTCTCCTGGTCAGGCAATGTTGACGAAGGAGCTGAAGGCTAATAAAGAGCGACAGAAGCGGCAGGAGATGATGCAGCAAGGATGGAAGAGCGCGGTGGATGCGATGATGTCAATGACCACGGTACGATTGTGCCAGCTCTGCCCGCGATTGTTCGACGTGGTTCTGATGTAGCTGTGGGCTGTGTGGTGCAGGAATCTCTCGAAGAAAGCGATAATCTGATGGAGAAGGTGGTTGGGCTGTCTGCTCTCGACCCCGTCGACGACGAATTGATGGGCACGGAGGTCGACATCAATCTGCCAACAGGTATTTATTGATTTATGCTTTTCGCTGGTAAACTTCACGAACGCAAGTTCTCACTGTACGCTGGTGTACCATCATTGTAGATGATACGATATTGGACACAGAGGATCCGATTCTGATCACGGACCACGAGTAAGCAAACGCCAGGCGACGTGAACTTAACGAATGAAGTCGAGTAATACCAAGTGAAGTGGGGATGAACCACACATTCAAGAGCGGCGCGAATTGTAGTGAGCCGATCGCCCAGGCGGGCAGATGACAAGTGCCCATCGCGAAGGGCAGCCACACTCTCTTCGACAAGGTGACGATTGCTGCATATCTCCCCTCTCTATCTTTCTTCTTGCGTGTGCAAAACTGTAGCGTACATGTGTGTTTACTGCTTTTTACTCTATGAGTGTGCTGCTCGCCTGGGCGCAACTGTAACTTAATGACTACAGAAGACATGTATACATGAACTGAGATCACGTGGTGCCAGGCTCTATTCATCATCCTCATAGTAAAACTCGTCGTCGTCTTCGTCTTCCTCATCAGCTTCACCCTCTTCGCCCAGCACATCATTGAAATTAATCTGCACGGGCAGGTTGGCGAGTGCGTACAAGAAGATCGCCGCGACCGCTCCAATGACCACATTGCGCGTGCTCTTATCAAACGCCTTGGCATCGGGGTCGTCGTGGGTATGCTGCTGTTCCTCTTGCTTCTTCTTCGCAACTTCAGTGAGCAACTCTCGGCGGCTCCAGTTCAGGCTTCGGTAGGGCTCGAGGAACGTCACCTGCAACGACGGCGGCACCTTCTTCATGAAGCTCGTGTCCGACTGCGTAAAGTAGTTGTCCTGGTTCTGCGAGTAGTAGCTTGCCTGCAGTTGCTCCACCGAGAGCGCACGCGGACGCGTGCTGTCCGCTCCGAGATCACTGTCGAGTCCAAAGTACGCGTCACGGATCCGCTCGGCGTGGCTCACCAGCAGCGGCGCGTACTGATACAAGGTCTTGCACAGCTGAGGATCACTGATCGCGTCGACTGTGTGGCCAAATACCGCGGCGTCCAGCGCACTCACGCGGTCGCCAAAAAAGTAGTCGCCGTTGGCGGCCGCGAGCTTTGCATTGAGCGAAGCGTAGCAGTCGCGTGCGATGACATAGGCCTGCTCTTTCGTCAGTAGGCCGGTTTGCTTGAGCTGATTGATGCTATCGAGGTGGATCTTCTTAGGCAGAAAGTGGTTCAGCGGGAAGGGCACGAGCTTCTTGAGCTGCGGACGCGTGATCTCCTTGTACGTGACGGGGTCCACCCAGCGGCAGTACGTCTATATAACACACCACGTCATGAGTCACCCAGAAGCCCTATGGCAAAAACACCATCTGGCTATTCGTACCGTCACACGGTGGAGCTTGTCATTGACCATGGCACGGAACGCAAACGACTCGGCCTTGTGGGCTGTGCTGAGCCACTCGTCGAGGTCCGCATGGAACGTCTGCAAGTGCTGAAGGATCTCGTCCTTGGGTACGAGAAAGTTGCCGTCACTGAGCTGCGGCAGCTCGCCCGTGGCCTCGTAGATCGGGTACTTGGAGTTGTGCACGTGGAGCGGCAGCTTGGCCATACGCACGTACGCCTGCACGTCCCACGCCGCAAAGAACTGGTGGAGCACGATCTTGGGCTTGTCCGCAGCGCCCGCGCCGAACTCGGGGGCGGTCTTGGGCACGAACCCGCGGCGCCCGTGGACTGCGTCGTGCAGCTCGTCGTGGAGCCGCTCGGTCTCCGGCAGCAGCGAGCTGAAGCGGTCGTTTGGGAACATGTCGTCGCCCATCTTGTCGCTTGTCAATGACCAGCTCCATACATGTGGCGGCATGGACAACCGATATAAACCACTGTTCTTAACAATCAAAAAGTACTGTATACCTTCACTAAAATACGTTGGGACGGCCTCCATCCAACCAAACCGCCAAAGGCAACAAGCGCTTGTGAAGCCGTTGTCGGCGGTGCGCTCGACGGAAGCGGATTACGCGGCAAGGACGCGACTAGCGAACAAACGCATTGCACGGATAGACGCGCGAGATCAAGATGGCGGACACGGTGCAAGTGCTCATGGAGCGCATGATCCCGGAGCTCGAGGATCTCCAGGAGAAGAAGCTCTTCAATGCGGTAGGGACTAACCGAGCCAATGAACGACTGCTTGGTGCGTCCTGACGACTTGCCTTCCTGTCTGTTAGAATGAGATCCATCAGATCGTCGAGCGCCGACGCGAGTTTGAGTACATGATGCGCCGCGTGCCGCTGCGCGTGGTGGACGGCCTGCGGTACATTGAGTACGAGCTCAACTTGGACGCGCTCCGCAAGAAACGCAAGGCCCGCTTGGGGCTCGTCAAGATGTCGCTGAGCGACACAGCCGGCGCGAAGCGCGTGCACGCGATTTTCGATCGCCTGCTGTACAAGCACCGCGGCAACGTGGACTTGTGGCTGCAGTATATTGCATTCTGTAAGACCGAGGGCAGTGCGCGTGTGCTCTCGCACGTGTTCACGCGTGCGCTGCAGTCACACCCGCGCAGTGCCGAGCTCTGGATCGAGGCCGCGTCATTCGAGTTTTCGGTCAACCTCAGCGTCGACTCGGCGCGCGTGCTCATGCAACGCGCGATCCGTATCAACCGTCACGACAAGAAGCTCTGGCTCGAGTATTTCCGATTGGAGTTGCTCTACATTCAGAAGCTCGCGGTGCGTCGTGAGATCCTGCAGCTCGACGCCCCCGGCAATGCTGAGGATGCGACGACAGACGGATCGAGTGTGTTGCTTGAAGAGCTCCCTGAGGAAACCGAAACGACGGATGATATGACCACGGACGAGATCGAGGCGGCAACAGAGAAGCAGCGCACGCGTGCAATGATTCTCGACGGTGCGATTCCGCGCATCATTTTCAAAAATGCGGTCACTGCGATTCCCGAGGATATTGCTTTCCGCCTTGAGTTTGTCTCGATTGCTGATTTGTTCGGTCGTCGCTTTGCCGCGAACCTGTCGCAATTCATTCTTGACGCGTGTATTGAGGACTTTCCAAAGAGCGAGTTGGTGCACGCCACCAAGGCGCTTCGGCCGTTCTTTGTCGATGAGGATACTCCCAAGGCCGAGCGTGAGGCTGTTGCGCTCTTTGAGCAGAGCGTCTCAAAGCTCGCGACCGTCACGATGAAGGAGAAATTCGTCGAATGGATTGTCGAGCGCTTGGCGTCACCCGAGAAAACTGCATTCCTTGTCGAATACGCGAAGAAGACCATCAAGCAGTATGTTGCTGCTTTGGATGTGGTGTCTGAGGACATCTGCACCAAGTACGTTGACTTCGTGGCCCGTACGGAGGGCAGCGCGGCTGCTGTCACTGCGATCCACGACATCCTTGCGACCGAGCGCTATGCCGCTTGTGCCAAGCTGTGGATTTTGCATTCGCAGCTCGTGCTGCACCCCCACACTCATGATGACCACGAGAAGCGAGTGACGAAGCGTCGGCGCTCAATGGAGACGAAGACCCACCATCACAAGAAACAGCCGCTCGAGGAAGCTGCTGGTATCCTGCGCGACGCTCTCAAGCACGTCCTTAAGGACGACTTCGATGGCCTGTTTGCCGTGTGGACACGTCTGCTTGAGCTTCTTGTGGGCGACGCCACTGCGTCTTTCACCGTCGTTGATACAGCCTTCCAGGTGAGCGCTCTGCCATCATCGCATCTACAGTTGTTCTGTACTCTGTGACTGATTCTCTATGGCTCTTCGATGTTGCGAATAGGATGCACTGAAGACGCAGCGTGTCGGCTCGGACAACTGGAACATCATTCGTGAGCAGCACCTCGCATGGTCGTCCGCATCCCGTCCGGTCGACGCCGTGCGCACACTCTACAAGACCTACATTGAGAACGGACAGCTTCTACCCAGCGAGGCCACGCAAGCGTTCTTGTTGCGCTGCATCGCCTTCGAGAGCTCGCTGCTCGCCTCGCAAGTCGTGGTCGACCGCGTGCGTGTGCTCTTTGAGAAGCTCATCGACCTCTTTGGCTCGCGCGACGAAGACGTTTGGGTCGCGTACGTCGAGTTCTTCCGCGAGCACGCGCGATTTAGCGACGCCAACGCCGTGTTGCACCGTGCTCAGCGCGTCTGGAAAGACTCCCCACGCTTGCTGCAGCTCGCCATCTAGAGACAAAATTGGATATCTCTGTTGATACACTCGTCACATATATATATGGTTGCCACGTCACAGATGTGGTTGCACGAAGGTATGGATTCTGTTGGCGTCACCTCGCATGAGGTTGCCCTGCTCATCCGAGAAATGCGGTTCCGCGGGACGCTCGCCAAGGACGCGCTGGACGTGCTGCTCGACGTGACGCAGTCGTTCACGCGGCTGAGCGCGCAGAGCAGCGCCAAGAACAACTGCGTGCTCACGCTCTCGCCCGAGGCGTTCTCGGTCGCGCTCAAGTCGACGAGCGACGAACTGCAGAGCTTTGCGACGCTGCCGAGTGGCCGCCTTTTCCATGAGGTCGTCGTGCAGAGCCGCGCGGACGACCACATTGGGTTTATCTGTGATATCCGCCACTTTCACCAGGCGCTGACCTCCGGCAAGGACGCCAGTGCCGTCATGCTGCGTCTGCTCAAGCGCGACGGCAACTCGTTCCTCTGCTTGCGCACACGGGTACGTTTCGGATCGAACAACTTTATGGGTGGTTGGAAACGGTCGATGACGCTGCAGTGCTGTTCTTCTAGTATAGGCCGTTGACATTGATATCGTGCAGAGCATCCCCATCCAGGTGCTGGCCATGAGCGCCGTGGAACACTACCGTGAACCGAACGTGCCGGCACCGCAGATCGCGATCGAAATGCCGCCGCTACGGAACGTGCGGACGATCGTGGACCGTCTCAAGAGCATGCACAAATCCATCACCATCGAGGCGAGCAAGCGCGGCACGCTCGCGCTGCGGATCGAGACCCATCCGTTGACACTGCAGACGCTTTTTGCTCACTTGCGGTACCGCGAAGATCTCATTGACGATCCCGAGACCGACAACGGCGACGTTGACCTCGCGATGGCCTCAAGTGTCACGGTCGACGCCAAAATACTCAGCAAGGCCATTCTCGCGGATGGCAACACCACTGCGACCGTGCTGTGCTGTACGTTGGCAGGCGTCAAGCTCGCCGGGAGACGATCACAAGTGAGTTGCTAACCTTGGGGGTGGATTTTTTGCTGTAGGTATCACTGAGCACCGCGCATTCGTGCTGCACTCAATCCTCGTCGACGGCTTTGGATCCTTCACGTGCTATCTGCCCGTGCTCACGCCCGACGTGCTGTAAGAAGAGAAGACCGTCGCCGCCCGTGTCGATCACCGCCACCATAATCGTCACTATTTACCACAATGGCATTCTTATGAGGGAATGACCTCTAACGGTTCGTATCGGCTCAGGATAAACTAACTCATCTGAGTACGTGGCCACGAAAATACACATTGCCAGTTCTCCATTTTCGTCCTTGTCCCGGACCCGAGTCCCGATCCGTCGCGCTCATTTCTCCTTGCAGTGACGCTTTTTTCTGGCCAGCGAGTGATTGTGTCCATGCCACGAGACAATAGCGCGAACAACGCCCATCTTGATGGTGCACTTGCGGCATCCAGCGGTGCCGTAGCGGCCGAGAACGAGCCGTTCTTGTCGGCCTCTGATCTGGTTCGTGACGCCGACCACCAGCGACGTCTCAGCACAGAAGCCACACACGAAAGCGACGCGCGACCGCGCGTCCACCGCGCGAGAAGCGACGTGGAGATGCGCACGCGCCTTCTGCACGCGCTGCCGCCGCGCTTAAGCCAGTGGCTTCACGCGTCCGCCGGCTCGAACATCCGTGATGACGGATCCTCCGGACGGCGACGATCGCCACCGCCAAGCTCCGACGGCACGACACCGACGCCGCTGCACGTACCAGTGACACTGCGTGTGCTTCCAGGCAACGCACCGCGACATTCCGTGGTCCCTCGACAGTCATCCAGCATGACCCACGCGATCCGGATTGACCCCGATGCTGACGACAACGACGACGAGACGCTCCCGCGGCTTTTACCGTTGGACACCACGGCGATTCTGACGCGTAGGGAAAACGATCCAGCCAGCCAATTAGGTACAAGCCCCATCGGCTCGCCACGCTCGTCCACGAGCAGCGATGACGCGTCGCAGAGTGAAGAGCCATCGACGTTTGAGGAGTTCCAGCCGCTGCTACGACGTTGCCACCACACGCTGCCGTTTGTCGCGCTCTTTTTGCTGTATTTTGTGTATCAGCATGTCGTGGGTCTCGCCGTGTTCGCGCTGGGCTCGACAGCGATCGCTGGTCTCGACCAGCGGCTCCGTGCCCAGATCGCGCTCAAGGAAAACGCCAATCGCTTTTATCTGGTCGGGATTGCGGTCATGTGTGGCATTGATATGTTTGTCATCTCGTCGCTAGATGGGGAATTGAATCCGCTGCGACACCTCACATACAAGCTCCAAGCACCAGATTCAGAAGACAAGTCGGAGACGTCCTACGGCGCGTTGATCCTCGACCTCTTGTGGATCATCCTTCTCAACGGTGCTATCACACCAAATTGGTTCGCTGATTGCTCGTGTGTACTGATTTTGCCTCTGTATTCGTGTAGATTTCATTGTGCGCTTTATGAGCCTCGCCGTGAAGGCGCTCGTCGCGGCAGTGGGGCCAGACACACTGCGATGTATGCGGAGCACCTCATCAGTGGGATCCCCAAGCTCTGGACCGACCAGTCCGGAGATGGGTCTTGAAGCCGGTCAGCGACGCAAGTTGACGCTTTCCAACGTCTCTTTCCATCGCCGCAAGGTAAGGTCGTCGTATCTCTGAGAAGAACCGTTTGGCAATATCTGATCCGGTGATTGTGGACTCAGCGCAAGCTGTACGGTATCATCGAGCTCTCATCTATCTTTTTCCGCTCTTTACTGGCGACCCACCCTTGGTGCAGCTACTACCAGTTGTGTGGGTCCAAGTTCATGGCCAACGTCTTCACGTTCTTCTATGTCTTTGGCAAGGTGCGCGGTCTTAACAGGCGAGATTTAGTTTGCATTCGTGTCTAGTCACTAATACGTATCTGTGTGGTAGAGCGTCACATTGGGTTCTCAGGGAAAACGCATGATCAAGCTCATCCGTTCATTCATGACGCTGGGTCTGGAACACGCATCATACGTCGCGCGGGATGAGCTGGTCGAGGCCGGTTCGCCCGACTGCTCCATCTGCTACGAGGCGATGCAGACGCCAGTGAAGCTCTCGTGTTCGCATTTCTTCTGTGAAGAGTGCGTCATGGAATGGTTCGATCGCGAGCGATCATGTCCCTTGTGTAGAGCACCGATTGTCTCAACAGCTCAAGCAGACGGTGAACCAAAGCCGCAATACTTGGACGGCAGCACGAGTCTTTTCCCGCAACTCTTTTAGAATGACAGATCGTTGCAGTTTTCAAGTTTGCATTTCATTCTCCTGTTCGTGTGACTCTGGGTCCTAGGGGTTTTGAACAGCCTGGTCGGGGTCAGGAATATACTTGACGGTAACCGAGCCGGGTTCGGAGAGCTTGCCCAATGTAAACTGCCGTCGCAGCGTGCCTTCTAGCACGGCCCATTCACGAGGCGATGCCATTGCGAGCGGATCCGGATCGGCATCGTCGAAGCGTGGCGTCATCGAAGGCATCTCAACGACCTTGAACTGCATGGAAACCTCAATCTCGACGTGAAACCCTCTCTCGTTTTCATCGTCCGCCTCGTGGTCTTCCACGACGTTCAGTTGCACTGGGTGTGCATCGTGGGACATGGGGCAGATCATAAGGTTTCGCTGCTGACAGAAAAAACTGATCGCATCGTAAATGTCGCCACCACTTTGCGTTCTTGAGCTACCCCGCAGAACGCGCTCAACAAATGCTAACGCACGAGCCTCCGTAAACTTAGACAGACGGCTCGATGGAGACATCAGACCAAGCACGTCACTGGAGCTGGATGTTGCCACAGGTGGCTTCCCGTCTTGTTGCGTTGCTCTCGACGGCTTGGTGTGTGTCGAGTTGCGAGCAAAGCTCATGGCCTTGCTGACAAGGTATTTGACGATCTCAGCGACGCTGTCATGCTCTACGATGTTCGTACCGTCCGAAGGTGATCCCGCGGAACGAGGCGAGGTCTCCTGCGTTGATCCTGAGCTACCTTTGCCCGTGCAGCTGATGAGCAGCTTCTTGTCGACGAGTATTCGGTCACGCTCGAGGTCTTTGACAATCTGCACCATGGACAAGTTCCGACTCGACCGGCGCTGGAGCTGCTGGTACTGATAGTTGGCCTGCTGCTGCGCCGACATGGTGCCGTTGGCTGTCGCCGCAGGAATTTTCTCGAGGCGATTGCGAAGCCACGTGAGCGATACACACACGGGAAAGCTCGTTGCGAGGATGTCGCGGAACTGGAGCATGTAGCACGCCTCACGCAGTTGGTTTTCAAGCGCATACAAGTGAGACACGCAGACGCGGTCAATCGCTCGCATCCATTCGTCGCGCTCGCGCTCAGCGAAGCCCACGGACGAGCTGTCCAACACGGGGATTTCAAAGACGTAGATCCCATAGGAACCTGTGGTATTGTGGTCGGGCGCCACGATCGTAGAAGCTGCTAAAGAGCCAGCCGCTGCTGCTATCGACGGGGCTGATCCCGAGGGTTCGCTATTCGGAACGAGCACTTGGAACCGAACTCGCGGTGGCTCCTGTCCGTTTGGTTCCGTCAGCCCTGTGGTCGGCATTCGCCGGACCTGGCAGCCCTGGAGCTTGATCGACGTGCGGC
>JAADVY010000362.1:0-18419 GCA_023336035.1 Pythium plurisporium
GCATCTACGACAACAAGGTGAGTACCCTAGGGCGGAGCACTAGGAAGAAAAGAGAAACAGTGAGGGCACCAAAACACAACTAAAAAGTAATACCATTCCAACATTTGCCCTCCAAGCAACAAGCCACATCCACACACACACACCGACCAAGCACGCACACAAGCAACAAGTCTACCAACACCCCCGTACCGCTTCCTCCCCAATAACAACTGCGCCTCCAAGTCGACCCAGAGCGCGAAGTCGACATCTTGGGTGTGGGTGCACTCGTCATATCCTCTACAATGCGCGAACAGAAGCCGTCTCTGGGACAGCCCTGCATCAGCTGCATATTCGCCATCCCTCCAGCCAGCGCCTGAGTTAGATCCGTGCAACGGGAGCTGGGAGATGGAGAGAGATCTTGTGAATGGGTCGCCCGGCCCACTCTCGCTCCTGCCGGTGGCTGACGCATGGCCCTGGCTAAGAAGCCTGTGTCCCTTCTCCGTTGTACTGACAGCTTCCGAGTCTCCCTCACTTCGAAGAAAGTGTAATGTTGCCGAAACCATAATCAGTCTCCCTTAGATTCTTAGAGCTACTAGAGTACATTTATTGCGCTCAATAGACTCCACTGACAACAAGAACAACAACATAATCAGTCTCAATCTAAGATTGACTACTCCCCGAAGTCCAAGCGGAAAGTTTAATCAATACGTAGTGTGGCGACGAGCCGAAAAGTGCTGAAGACCATCTCAACCAGCTTGACAACCACCGAGCGTGGAGGTGGGACTTCTCTTCTGCGCCATACAACGCCACCACCGACGGGTGCAGCTGCTGCTGCTGCTGCTGTGTGTGTGTGTGTGTGTGTCCATGGAGAGCGCAATGAATGTATCTAGAAGCTCTACTGGGAAACGAACTGCTCGGGAAAACTCAAACAGAAAGTCCACACGGCTGCCTGCATATCGCAGCCAGTCATGGACGTACAGTAGATCGCTGCCGTGGTGCTATTAATAACATAGATTTCTATGCCCTGGGCATGCGGTTGGATCGTTAACTAGAAAACTATCCACGTCATCCATCGCAAGATTGGCCAGTGAATCTGCCATCATGTTGCTATTATATATAATATAGCTCGGACGATCCATCCTGACGCAAGCTCGGAATCCAGCGTGGAGACCGCTGTACTGGGCATGAGTGTGGGCGGTGGAAGGGCGGGCGTGGCTCGTGGCCGCACTCCACACGATGTCTGCGTGCCCAGAGACCGTGCCGACTCAAACGGTGCAGGCGCTGGAGCCGCCTGGTATGTACCGTGACGGATGCTGCTGAGGAACGATCGTAGGCCTTAAATTCCCTCGTTGCAGCACAACGACGTGTTGTGTACTGTATCGCGCACCACGGCACACATGTGTTCCATCTCACGCACACCGGTCATGCCTGGTGCAAGAGAGTGACACATTAGGCTCATCGCAGTGGCAAAATCCCAGTCCCAGTGATTTGTCCTGTCGATCTCCCACGGCGCGCTCCCTCTCATCTCGACTAGTACGTGCTGTCTGATGCGGGCCAGCAGCGGCGGCCGACAGGAAAGAGTGGAGCAGAGAACATGTTGAAGAAGCGCCATCTGTGAATTGAAGAATCGTGCACGATTCTTGGACCCGTCCATGTACCGCGATCCGCGCACCGCGGAATAATGGATGAGCTTTCGAGGAAAGCCAGCCAGGCATGGTGCGCCACTCCCATGAAGCCAAGCTCTGTTTCAGCCCCCTAATACAAGTCCTCCTTGCCGGTCGGGTTGGGCCTCGCTCCACGCCGTGAGTCTTACGCTCGGACCAGCCTTTGATTTGCGGCCGGTGGCCAGCACATTCCGTTCATCTCATTCTCCTTTGTGCATTTCAGCTCTCAAGCCAACCTCTACAAACGAGACTGAGACGCCATGGTCGCGACCACGCCCCACGCCCACTTCGACTTGGTCGAGCGTGTGTCGTACGCCTCGTCGGCCAGCAAGGGTACTATTGGCTACGTGGACGCCAAGACGCCGGCCATCGATGAGCTCGAGAGTGGAGCTCTCCGTGCCGGCGGTCGTCCATCGCTGTGGACCCGCGACTACATTGGTGTGGCGATCCAGTACGTCGGTGTCGGTGTCATCTACGGCACGGTGCCCGCGACGGTCTACCCGGTGCTGCAGAACTACCTCAACATGGACGGCACCCAGATCGTATCAGCCAACGTGCTGCTCACGCTGCCGTGGTCGTTCAAGGTCTTCTATGGTATCCTCACAGACTGCTTTCCAATCTTTGGCTACCGTCGTCGCCCATTCATGATCATCGGTTGGACGTTGTGTGCTCTCATGTTGCTCATCATGGCCTGCTCCAAGATCGGCGATCCGTACTACTTGGAACCTGCCCTCAAGCAGAAGAAGCCTTCCGCCTACACGCCGACCGACTGGAAGAAGATCAACAAGGACGCACCGGACCGTGGCGGCAATCTCATCATCTTTATGATGCTTGCAGCCGTCGGCTACGTCGGTGCCGATGTGGCGGCCGACGGTATGGTGGTTGAGCTTGCACAGCGTGAGCCGGAGGTCGTGCGAGGCACGACGCAGACCACGATCTACCTCGTGCGTGAGGTGTTCATTGGTCTCACGCTCTGCTTGACGGGCTTCTTTTTCAACGGCAAGGAGTACGGTGGGGATTTCTCGTTCTCACTCACGTTTCCGCAGCTCATGTTGATCCTCACGCTCGTCTGTGTGCCTGTAATCCCGTGCACGTGGTTCTTCATCAAGGAAGACAAGCATCCCGGAGTCAACTTCAAGAACTACATGGCAGAGTTCTGGGATCTGATGCAGTCGCGTGCCATGTACCAAGTCATCGCGTACCGCTTCTTCTTGGGTATCTTTGAGAAGCTCTCAACAGTTTGTGGCTCACCGATTCAGTCGTACTGGGCTCAGGCGGAGCCGATCAACGACACGATCGCCTCCGTGCTGGGCACTATCATCTACTCGCTCGTGCTCTATCTCACGATGAAGCGTGGTCTCCACTGGAACTGGCGATGGATGCACGCAATCACACTGCTTGCTGTGATTGCGGTTGACTCGGTCATCGTATTCCTCACCACGTGGGACGTCGTCCGTAGTCAGTGGTTCTGGCTCGGCCCTCCGATCCTCGAGAACATCCCGTCCGGTATCAGCTTCATCGTCGCGACGTACGTCGTTGTTGAGCTCGCTGGTGAAGGTAACGAGGGTGCTGTATACGGTCTACTCACGACCACGTCCAACCTTTCGGGCACGTTCGCCAGCACGATCACCAAGAACGTGGATGCCAACTTTAAGGTCACCCGTGACGACATCAACGAGGACTCGCACGAAGTGCGCTGGGACGTGATCTACGTGTACATCATCATGTACTGTTCCAAGATCTTTGGCCTCGCATTTTTGCCTCTGCTCCCGCCACAGAAGAAGGAGACCCAAGAGCTCAAGGCCAAAGGCGGCAAGAACAAGATGCTCGGTGCGTTCACCTGTTCTACCTCATCTTCTCGCTCTCGTGGGCCGTGATGGTCAACATCATGTCCATCTACCCGAGCACCAAGTGCCTCAAGATCGTTGGCGGCAAGGGCTGCAAGAAAGTCGTGAAGAAGTGAGCACTTAACGCACACGACGAGCCGAGCGAATGCAGTTTAACGTATGACTAATACTTTCATACTCGATGCTATTCGTTTCTAGATATTGTTAAGTTCGATGAGATGAAACTGATCGTACATAGTCTACAGCTCCCTCGTGCATTACTGACATGGCTACATTTTCGTGTCCATTGACGACATGACGTGGCCGATTTAGAGGCGACTGGTGGCGAATTTATTCTGCTGTTTCATGTCGCTTCGCGGAATGGGGAGAGCAGCACATCCATGGAACGATGGGCCCGACGATTCACGCGAAACGCAGAAGACCGAAGTGGATCCGAAAGATCTATTGAAGTGGTCGGGGTTCTCTGTGGAAACTCCCAAGTGGGTTCATTAAATAAGCGTGGAGATATTGGATCTACTGTACACGAAAGATCGAAGATGCTGGAGCGCTGCAGCCGCCGAAAGAGAGTTCTTTTCGACGGACCGCAGCTGCACAGCGAAGGCGGTCGGGCTCCGGCTTCCGATGGGGTCGTAGGCATCGCGTGCCTTGGTGTTGCGCTCGGCGTGGAGGCTTGCTTCGAGTCCTAGCTGGGATCGCTGGGGGGCGGTGTGTTGCTGGCGTGGCGTCATGCGCTGGGCTCATGCCTGCACCGGGAACGTGCGCTGCGAGAGAATGACGAGCATCTCGAGCTTGGAGAACGGCGAGACGTCGATCGGGCGCCGATCGACTTGCGGGTCGGCGCTGCCGATGATCTCGGGCGTCGCGGCGATCGAGACGCGCTTGCGCTTGGCTTGACGACGGCTGTGGGGCTCGTCCGCGGGCTGCTCGACGGGCTTGTAGAGCGCACGCAGACACTCTTGGCGGTAGAATTCGGTCAGCGCAGCCTCGAGTTGCGAGCTCATTTGGTCGGCGCCGTAGCTGCGCTTGCCGAGCAGGGAAGTGGAGCACTGGACCGAGGTCATCATGGTAGCGAGACGGGGGACGGGGCGAGTGGGATGGTGTGCGTGGGAGGAAGCAAATGCGATTCTGACGGAACGCGAACGGAAGCCGCTGCTGTCCGCTTTGGGCACCATGGCCTCTGCCGTGAGGTGCGTGTGTCAATAATCGCCACAGATGTAGAGTCCGTGGATACCGTACCCTACCGACTGACCGATGGCCCACAATCGCGGAACACAGCTGGTTCTGTAGAATCCGTGGGTCCGACGGCTCTGTATGTATTAGCCCATTTGACTTGGCGTTTGTATGCTGCTGTCCTCCATCAAAATCAGCCCAAGCGGAGCAACTGTGAGTGACGACGGGTATAGCCGGTGCAGCAATGGCAACACCGCCGTGTCCATGAGCCGCTTCAGCAGCCGTGCGGTCGCGGGAAATGGCAGCGCCGTAAAGAGCAGTCGGTGTGGTGCGAACAGCGATTGCACCAGCGCGTCTCGGCGGCGGCGGACGCGGACGCCAAGTGGGGATGGCGCCGTGTGGCCACGTGGGGACGGCCACACAAGCGCGGTCCAGTGGGGCGGGTAGAGGTCGGCAAAGCTGCTGCACAACACGCCGTCCACCACGAGCGTGCCCGTCGTGGTGTAGAGCGTGAGGCCGCCGCGGTGCCACACTGTGGCCCCTGCACTCTTGACCTGCGAGACGCGAATTGTTGCCGTCTCGGTGGGCGGCACCGGTGGATTGATCATCACCAGCAGGTCCCCGGCTCGCACTTCCCGAGCAGAGAGCTGGATCAGCCAGCGGTCAAACTGTGGGCCAGAATGACCACCATCTTGAAGTGGATCGTCGCGGATCGCGGCTGGTGGGAGGTTGCCGTGTGCGAGAACGTACGCTTGATATTCCGGCGCGACTACGTAGAGAAGATGCGCAGGTGTCATGTCCACCACGCGGGGATGCTACAGGGAAAGTATGCAGCCATGTCAGCCGAGCCGTATCCTTCAAATCCAGTGGTCGCGGCTAGCAGCTGGAGTAGTACACTCACTTCCAGCGTCTGAGAGTGGCCATGCTGTAGAGGCGTGTGGACAATGCGGACGAAAAGTATGCTCTCGGCGGTCGAGTCGTCTGCATGTTCGTGTGGCAGATAGTACACGGTAGAGAAGACGGCGCGGCCCGAGTGTGGATCGACAGCAAGCACGTGGTCGCCGGGCACTACGTCGGCGATCCGGCGTGTGCCGACACCACGAACCTCGACGCGAGCCGTCGGCGGGAAGCAGTTGCTACCGTCCACGACCGAGAAACTCTCTTCGCGCTCGCAGAACGGACCGGCCTTGCCGGCCACGCAAAGACACGTGCCGCCCAATGTACACGTCCCCTGGTTGGAGCAGATCACGCCGTTCTGTTCGCACAACACTGCACGTCCCCAAGGTTAGCTGCTGGACGATACCCACTAGCGTCCTGCATACGTACTCGCGTCGTTGCTGTAGAAGACGTCCTTGACTTTTTGCGAGCCGACGTTACCGGCGATCATAAACAGCGCCGGCACGGTCGTCGCGTTCACGTACCGGTCGGTGACGCTACCGAAGCAGACGCCGCAGCCGTCCGGATACAGTGTACGCGTGACCAGACTGTTGGTGCTCTTGATCAGCACGGTTTTTTGCACGGGCGGGTCCGGCAGCGACTGCGTCGGGTTGCACATCGGAATGATCTGGTTCGCAAAGCTCACTGTGCCGTTCTCGTTCTTGCAGGACGCGTGGCAGTAGAAGCTGCGCGTGACCGGACGACGGAACGCCACGACGCTTTGACCCCACTTGCCCGTGCAGGTCTGCTTCTCGCGTGTCGTGACCATGCTCCAGTCGGCCGTGGAGATGCCCGACGCATCGGAACTCGCCTCAACCCAGTCGGACCCGTTGCGCGCGAACCACACGTCCCAATGCGGGTGCATCTTGAGCACGCCGCTGCCGATCACGCCGCCGCCGATGAGCCAGAGCCGCGGGCCCATCGTAATGTCGCCGTTCGTGCGCGAGTCGAATGACACGAGCGAGTGCCACGCGCGCTTATCCCACGGCGCCGTCGCGACGAGCTGCGTCCACTGGCCGGCAGCGTCCATGCGCCACACGTCCTGCATCGTGGTCTCATCCCAGCCGCCCAACAGAAACACGTACTCGGCCACCGACACATCGCCAAGGGTGGTGTTTTGAACCACTTTGTGGGTCGCACACGCATGCGCGGCGCGTGGTTTCCACGGCACATTGGCCTGCTGCACCCATGGCCCATTGAGTACGGAGGTCGTGGACCACACGTCATTGGTCATGGGACTGCCGCCCATGATCCAGAGACGGCTCTTGTATGCGACCGCGCAGTGGTACCCGCGGCCTGCCCACGGCGACTCCACGTTTGTCGCCTCCACCCACGCCTCTAAAATCCATGGTTAGCTTGGGGCGGCTGAGTCGCATGAAACTTCTCTCACCTCCATCGAGGGTCGTCCACACGTCGGTGGCCGGCTCGGGCGAGAAGCCGCCGAGCAGCACGAGCCGCTCTTTGCCGTCGGACGCATCCGCAAACGCCGTGAGTGAGTGGCCATACCGTCGGCGGAACGGGGCCTCCTCGAGCACTTCCGTCCACGTTTTCCCGTCGTTTGTGGACACGACGTCGCTGCGGGTCGTGGTCTGCTCGAGCCGCTTGGTGTAGTAGGACGTGGAGACGCCGCCCACGACCCAGATCTTGTCGCGGAACACAGCCGCCGCGTGAGCTACATACACACACCACGTCACTCAGTGGCCAGCCGACAAGAACGCGAGAGAGTCCCCACGTACAGTCCCGAGAGAACGTGAGTCCCGTGGCCGTCGTCCACCGCTCGAGCGCGTCCTGTGAGCTGCTGCTCACATTGCACTGCAGCACCTCCGCCGACGCCACGCTCCTCCACAGGAGGAGAGGGAGAGAGACGACGAGGAGGAGAGGAAGCGGCGGTCCGAGCGTTAGGCCCAAGCGCGGCATTCTTGTGGACAGAAAATGGATCCGGTCCGAACAGCCACTTCAACCTTGTGTCCCGTATTGGGAGTGTAATACACGGGACGAGGGATAATCCGTCAAGAAAAGGTAGGAACAGTAGAAGATGGACGCGACGGGCGGCGCGCCGTCCGTGGCTGCACGCGCATTCGCGACTCCCACGATCAAGAGATCAGACAGCGGTGTGGCGCTTGGACTCTTCAGCAAGATCGCGGCGGCGCGGAAGGAGAAGCTGTCGCCGTTTGTGAGGGAGCGTACGTTGAAGTTTGATCTTTTTCGCGACGACTCATGATGGTTCTCGGGTGGTACAGGCAGGCGCCACGTACGCGAGCGGTGCCGAGATCGATCCGCCAAAGGAACGCCGTGCGTCTACGTCACCTGTGGTCTCCGTGAGCCAATTCCCAGAGATCCATGACCCTGCTGGTAGCGAAACCCAATCGCTGAGGTGGCCATTGAGAGATCATTCGTTCACTCACGCTTGCTGTGGTGCTGCCACTCGTAGCACGGACCCACACACGCGCCTCGGCACTTCACTCTCCATTGAAGAAAGTCGGATCTTCGCGTGGACTAGGACAGCCCCAACGATGGGCCAAGCTGGAGGAACCGCGCGGTCGTGCGAGTCCGCACGCCATCACGACGCCCGTGTTCCCGATCGCACGCGGCTCGCATCCACACAGCCGAGCATCCACACCCGAGCGTCCACGACGGTCGGTCTATGAAGCTGTACGTCCGAGCCGATGACATCATTGGCGACGCTGTCGCGTAGTGACCATATTTCTGTGGTTTCGGAACAGGGGAGAGGCACGACGCTTGCATCCGAAAGAATCCTACCACTGGAGGAACTGGGCTCGAGACCTGCTACAGCGGGAGATGTATGCACGATGCATTTGAGACTTACGCGGAGCTTGGTGGAACTAATTGTCCATTCTGTGTGTGAAGGAGCCGGCGTTCAATCACGTGCGAGGCTACGTGCGGTACGTCGTCATTGTACTGCGTGCCTCCTTGTCAAAATCCAACTCATGTTGTAGTGCTGCGACAGACGCGCGATGGATGGCGGAGTGAACAATTTTGAGTTGCCGTCACAAGTAGGTTTGTAGTGCGCTCGAATGCGTTTCTCGCTTGGCTCATGCGTGTTTTCCCCTGTAGAGACGATTGTCAGAATGGTCACCGTCAAGCAAGCCAAACACTGCTGATCCAGCTGCCCGTCGAGTATCGTCACCACTTGTTCTGAAGGGTCAACCTGAAGTAGTGGTGCTCGAAACGCCTATCAAGACACCTCCAGAGCCAGTTGTGTCGGACGTGCCAGAGCAGGAGGTATCGATGTATAAAGTCTACGTTCATAATCGCGACCTTGACCATGGGCGTGTTTCACCGAGTAGATTTACTTTGTTGAAGCGTCCGAGATGCCTGGCGTGCCTGTTGTGTACCGTCATCAAAAGGTAAACTGCGTAAAGCATGACACATCGTTACGGCGAGCTCATCTGGAACTGTGTGTGGATTGTAGGCAAAGGCAGCGAACCCCGAGCGACTCAATCTCGATCGTCGAAATCTACCAGTGCTCCCGCTACTGGAAGGCGAGCAGATGCTACGCTTACTCAACTTGCAAAACAACGTCATCCGCAGGATTGACAACCTCTCTGGCCTCCCGAACCTCATTTTCTTGGATCTCTACAACAACCGGATAGAGGTAACCCAGACGATATCTCAATTTTCGTGCCTGCGGCGTGACTGATCTGATTGTTGCCAAATGCTGTAGAGACTTGAGAACTTACACGTCGTACCGAATCTAAGAGTGCTCATGCTCGGGAAGAATCGGCTTCAACGGATAGAGAAGATCGAATCTCTCAAGAAACTTGACGTTCTTGATCTGCACAGCAACGAAATCGAGCGTATGGAGAATCTGAATGACCTGACAGATCTGCGTGTGCTGAATCTGGGCGGCAACAAGATCAAATGCCTGGAAGGCATTGAGAAACTGCATCTGCTCACTGAACTCAATCTCCGTCGCAACAACATCGCTACGGTCAGCAGCACGATAGGCCATCTACCCTCCCTTCAGCGTCTCTTTCTATCCAACAACAAACTGGGAACACTCGAATCGCTCGAACCGTTATTCCATATCAGCTCCGTTCTGGAACTTCGACTGGATAACAACGCTGTTTGCGAGCTAAACCAACTCGAGTACCGATCACGCATGATCAAATGCTTTCCTCTCCTCAAGCACCTCGACTTACGGCCACTTAGTGATGCGGAACGTAAAGAAGGACTACATTATTATTCCCAAGCAAGAGCCCAATCAAAAGAACGCGAAGATTTAGAAGAAGCACAACGAGCTCAAGCGATTGCACACATTCGAACACTCTGGGAAAAACGTGATCGGATACCTCGAGGACAATGGGAGGGGCGGCGTGGTTTGTCGGTAAGCCATGCCGTGCGGCGTAATAGTGGCATTGTAAGAACAAGCGATTCCGGAAGTGCAAACACGTGGGGTCGACCTCGTGGAGCTGCGACTGTTCGTCCTAGTGAAGCCTCCCTGTCAAACGGTCCTGATGCAGCGGAAGTCAAGCCATCAAGTCGCGAGGAGCCCACAGTTCATAGCAAAAATTCTGGCTATTCAGAGATCGAAGTTTACGGTGATTATCGCGTGCTTGCGATTTACGGGGAAGCTCTAAATGTTCTTGACAGTGCGAAAGTGCACGCTTCCGTGAACGCCATCAAATTCCAGTATATCTCCATCGATCGCGTGAAGGCTGTGGCATCATCGTCGACCAGCGCGAATTTGAAGCTCTTCACCCGACTACGCAGGCTGAATTTTGCAAACAACGACATTGAGTCGTTCGATCAACTGTCATGGCTCGGCCCAATGGGTAGCAAAAGTGAAGAGGTGAGGTGGAGCGCATTGTTGGTCAGACAGGACGGACTGACAAACCACCGTGACGCCACAGCTATTTGTCACCCAGAATCCCGTGTGTTCACGATCACTGTTCCGGCATTATGTGGCAGTGCGGATCAGCGTAGGTACATTGTCATGAATGGGGTGCTTGGTGGTCCTCACAGCAATGGGGTTGCGGTGTTCTAGAATGTTGCGATGTTGAATGGTGAAGAGATCACGACTGCCGAGCGCAGTACGGGAAAACAACTCTTCCCGAAGAAACTGTCGCGACTGAGGTCACCGGAAGGAGCCTCGACATCTCTGAGCACGGAACATTTCCCCACAACAACGCGTTCGAAGGCCGCCCGACAGGACTCGGCCCACCGGACGCCTCTCGCGTCGATGGTCGTGAATGACATTGTCGTCGCGGCTACGGAGATGGAAAAGAAAACGGCGGTGCGTTCCAAGTGCACTGCTTTGGGAGGGATCCGTTGGTGACCTACTTGTTGCGTTTGACTAGCTCGTCGACGAGTCGTGGCGTGCGCTGCTCACCGTGCTCACTTCGGAGACACTTTACGAGATCGCGCAGCGCGAGGGCAATTATCTGTCCGGGTGTCTCGACGGATTGTAATGCAAGAAGAAGGTGTATATACATCTCGTTTACAGCGAGCGTGGTGGCTCGTCTACTACTCCTCGTCCATCGCACCCTCGGCCTCGGCCTTGGCGGCCTTCTCAGCCTGCGTGCGCTTCATGCGACGCAGCACCTTGTTCGGCACTTTCTTCACCTCCATCGTCGCGTCTTTGCGTGCTTTCTGTCAGGGTGGGTACGCCAGTCAATACCATCGATCGTCTCCGAATCAAAACGGCCACGCAGAACGTACCCGCTCGCGCTTCTTCTGGAGACGTTCCTTACGCTCCTTGGCCTTCTCGAGCTACCAGACGCGCGCCACATGCGTGAGCATAACCCCATCGGACGAGAGGGTACGTGTGTAACCCCTCTGCAGTAGTACGTACATCGAGCTCGTGCTGAGCCTTGAGCTTGGCGCGGTTATTGCGGCGCGACATGCTGTGCGGATGGTGGTTGGCGATGGGATGCAAGAGATGCCGTTTCCAATGCTTTTCGCGTTAGAAACCTATTTAGAAGCCAATTTAGAAATGAATTCGCAAAGCAATGGGTGGGTTTGGATGGCCTGTATGGGTCACTGTCTTGCCAAACCCGTCCGCTCTTAACCAGGACCCGTCCGCTCGTCGTGGAGGAGCTCGTCCGCTTGATGGTCCTCGCACTGACCACCATGCGACGAGCGGCGCAACGAGCGGCGCGCGGGCCGCGAACGTCCACCGTAGCTGGTTCCGACAGGCTCACGGCTCTCAAGTGCGTGTCGCTCGATGGATCTGTTCGCCTCCACCACTCTCCTTCGGTCTCACTGGATGTTTGTATGGAACAGGAATGTGTTTGCCGGGCTCACACTGGGCGTCTGCATCGGGTCGGCCGGCTCACTGCTGCTCTTCGAGCAAGAGAACCAGCGCAATCGAGAACTCGCTGCTGTGCCGGAGGTGGCTATCTCTAGGCCTGGAGATGTGCTGCGCCATGAAGCGATCCGGTACGGACTTCCGTCCGAGGCGAACGTGCACGTGCGGTCGGGCTACGTGGTCTCCTACGATTACAGGTGCGATTCGAATGCGTATGTACAGCCAAGAATCTTCCAGTCTTGCTGATCAGTACCATCTGCAGAACACGTAACGCCGCATGGGTAATGGAGTACCTCACGAAGGACTCGCTCCAAGTCGCCGACGACACGGATCGCGCCAAGTCGGCATTCCAAGTCGATCCCGTGACGCCCGAGCCGTTCCGTGTCCACCCCAATGTGTACGCCAAGTCGGGCTACGACAAGGGCCACTTGGCACCGGCACGGGATATGTCCGCTTCCCAAGTGGCCATGAATGAGAGCTTCTTGATGACCAACATCTCGCCGCAAGTTGGTGTCGGCTTCAATCGTGGCTACTGGTCCCGCCTCGAGGGGTTTGTTCGACACCTCGCTTTCCGATACGACGGACTGTACGTCGTGACGGGTCCTCTCTTCCTCCCCAAGGTATGCTGTCCATATTGAAGCCGAATTAATGAGCAGTGAAGATTCATGCTTTGGGTTCTAGAAGAGCAAGAAGACGGGCGAGATGCACGTCTCATACCCCGTGCTCGGGACGCCACCAGATGCCATCGCTGTGCCAACCCATTTCTTCAAGGTGTTGCTCGCGCGTCGGAAGGATGGCACGTTCCTCACGGCGGGGTTCATCCTTCCGAACCAAGCCATTCCAGAGAAGAAGAACCTGCTCGACTTTCTCACGCCCCTCGAGGTCGTTGAAAAATACTCGGGGCTGCTCTTCTTCAACAAGCTGCAGGGCACACGCACGCTGGAGCTGTGCAAAGACACCAAATGCTCACTCGCTGGTGCGTACAAGCGTGCGATTGCGGACAAGTGAACCGCCGTGACCATGTATCGAATAGAGTCGCTCACCCCCAGGAGGGGCCTCGAATTAAGTTACTCCAAAAACTCGATTGCTACTACCTGCCTGTCTCTATCATCTTGTTGCCGAAGAGCTAGTCACGGGCATTTTCACTGTCGACGACCCTGAGGACCCACATGGCCCTGTGGGGCTGGGGCGTAGTAGTACTGCTGCGCCGGCGGAAGTGGGGGAGGTGCCACGCCGTACGCGTACTGCTGCTGATGGTAGGGATCGACAGACGGTGGAGGCGGTTGCACGTACATCGGGTACCCACCCATATCGGGCTGCTGGCCACCAGGATACGCCGCAGGTGGCGCCATGTACTGCGCCGGGTGGGCAGTCACTGGAGCGCCGGGCACTGCGCCGGCCTGAGAGTTGGTCCGACCGAGCGAAGCCAGGTTGCATGTCACCGAGCGACCCTGCAGTGGCAACAGCACATTCGGCGTCAGTCGGTTAGAACTCAGTAAGCGATGGAGTGGCAGTGACGCACATCAATGATCTTGTGGGGCTGCTGCAGAGCAGTCGACGCGGCGCCGCGGTGGCGAAAGGTCACGAAGCCAAAGCCCTTGCTCTTTCCCGTCTTGCGTTCCCGCACCACACTGGCCTCGACCAGTTCGCCGTACTTGATAAACTCGGCTCGCAGCGACTCGTCGGTCGTGTCCCACGACAAACCACGCACAAACAGCTTGCGCTCGGACTCGTCGCTCTGGCCCCCGCGAGCCGGGTCCATGGGCTGCACAGGCGGCGCGACAGCGGGTACCGCGTACACCGGTGCCGGTGGTGGCTGCATATTGGTCGTGTACACCGTGTACGGAGCGGCCGCTGCCGGCGGAGCACTCGGCCGCGCGTGGTTGTGCTGCTGCGGCGGTGCATGGTTGTACTGTCCCGACCCGTGGTTCGCCGGAGCGCCGTAGTGGGGCTGGTGCTGATGATCGTCGCTTTGAGCACGCACGGCCGCGAGATTACACGTCGCACGTCGACCCTACAGAACCCCAAAGCCCACAGCATGCGTCAATCATGCGGACCCACACTTTACGCCTCATGGAGCAGAAAGCCATTCGTACATCGATCTCGATCGCTTGCTTCTCAATCGCACGCTGCGCACCCTCCATCTCGACGAACGTGACGAAGCCATAGCCGCGTGACTTGCCCGTGGCCTTGTCGTAGATCACCGCACCTTCTTCGACTTGACCGAAAAGCGAGAACGCCGCCGTGAGGCGCTCGGTCGTGGTCTCCCACGCGAGTCCGCGTACAAAGACCTTGCGGTGCGCGACATCGGCACTCGCTGCGGCCTTGATCTCTAGAAGCACGTCGTCGTGCTGCGTGGCGCTGGCGTGGCCGGACACAATCGCACACCCACATGTACATCCCGAACAACACAGTCGAAGCCATCGCAAACGAAACAACAAAACCACAATCCGATCAATCCCACGTCCAGCCCCGCCAGTCCACATCTCCCCCCCCACGCATACACACACGCCCATGCAACGAGAAGAGAAAGAAGAAGAAAAAGTCACGAAAACCCATCTACGGTACTTACGCTGACGCGAGGATCTCCACGAGCTGCTCGCGGGAGAAAGGCTCGAGCAGCTTGAGCACCGAGTGCTTGGGGTCGAGCGTCTCGGGGGCGGGGGTGGCCGTCCCGCCGGGCTGGGCGGCGTCGCGCTGGCCGTTTAGGCGCTCCGTCTGCTCGCCCATCGCGCGGTGGTGGAGCTTCCGCTTCTTGTGGCTCTGACTGTCGCCGCCCGCGGCCTCGCCCATGATGCGCTGCTGGGCTGGAGCCATTGTCCAAGTACGGAGCAAAAGCCCGCCGAAAAGGAGATGGGAGCTCCTCGCGAACGACTTATCAGCCAATCAGGAAAATCCAAAACAGGCTTTCCACCAATCCCACGTACTCTAATTCTCAATTGACAACTTCTCCGATATCTTTTCAGTTAATGAGTTGCAGAATCAAGGGTGAGGTTTTGGGACCCCTTCCCGCATCACAGAGGTGACCTCTCCCCTGGCGATCGAGGAGATCTCTCTCTCGATCTCTCGCGTGATCCACCACAGCACGCTGTTGAAGTGGCCTCCACAATGAACACGCCGCCCGCGCTGGAGACGGCGGCCAACGCCCCACCTGCCACTACTGCTGCCTCGTCTCAGCCACCGCCGCCAGTGGTCGTGACGAGTGCGCCGCCCACTGTGTCGACCGCGCCGTCGCCGGGAAGTCGCGACACCGACCAGCCGCTGCCACCACCGTCGCCGCTGCTTCAAGCCATGGAGTCGCTCACGCCCTCGGACGGCACGGCCAAGCGTAACCAGTCCAAGTACGACTTTGTCAAAGTGCGCGTCTGGGTGGATGACCACTTCTACGTGTTGTCGCGGTACTTGCTCTGTCGCGCGCTGGTCGGCACGAAGATCAACTCGCGGGACGCCGTGCAGATCTCCCTCGACCTCAAGCGGGTGCGTCTTCTCGCTCATGGAGAATCGATTGGTGATGCCAGTTGCTGAGATATCGAATGCGGATGTGCTGTGTGATGTACAGACGCTGGTCGACTTGGGGCTCACGGATATTGTACAAGTACGATAGACTATGTTTCTACGGCTTGCAAACTTGCGTGAGTAGAAATACTGACGGCCCTTGTGGTCGTTTTGTCCGCACAGGAGCAATTTGAAGATTTCCTCTACAAGACCATGCAGGTATTTGGCTACGGCGAATCCCACATCTCGTGCTATCGCATGATGTCGACGTGAGTAGTCTTTTGCTTGTCATGTGTGGAACTGTCTTAACAACCTCCTGCTCCGATGGTCACAGTTTCCATCGCAATCGCATTCCTCTGCTTATCATCATGGCAGGAACAGCGTGCATTGGCAAGTCGACACTCGCTACCAAGGTGTGTATACCAGTAGCAAATCGCTAACTACCCGACGTAAATGTCTGACGGCGGAACGTGTATACACCCACAATCAGCTCGCGGACCGTCTCAATCTCTCCAGTGTGCTACAGACGGACTTGATCTTTGAGCTGATGTGCAATTTCTCAGGGTACGACTTCTTTTGTCACTCGATGAGAGTGTCAACACTGAGCCGTTGTGTTTGCCAATTGCCCACAGACGGGAAGAGACCCAATACTCGACCGTGGAATTTCCGTCGAAAGATGAGCTGGTGGAAGAGTACAAGAAGGACTGTGCGATCGTGCGCAAGGGCGTCGCGTCCGATATCGACAAGTGTCTCAAAGACGGCAAGTCGCTGATCATCGAGGGCTTCCACGTCGATCCACGTTTGTACCAGAAAGAAGTCGCGGCCCACAGTGCGACCACGAAAGATACTGTCTCGGGGATTGTCGTGCCGTTCCTGCTCACCTTGGACGAGAAGAACCACCTCGACTTCATGACCAACTCGCCGGACCCACGCTACCGCACGACGCACGCGACGACCGTCGGCTACCGCAACCTGCAGGACGTGCAGAGCTACTTGGAGAGCCACGCGCGCGAGCCGGAGATGGCGGCGTTCACGACCATCCCCGTGAACATCCACTCGTTCCACGAGACGCTTGACCGCATGCACGACGCGGTGCTCAAGCGGATCGAGGCCGTGTACAAGACCCAGCAATAATAGCCTGGTGAGACTGACGATGTTTCGCACGTGTCACAGATCCGAAACAGGTCTGCGCCATAATATCCCATATGTGCATAAATATGGCGTCTGATTGCACTCCTGAGAGTACAAATATTGCTTACTGCAAAGTCAATTATACTCACAAATTGGCGAATCCAACTGATCGAGGATGGGTTCGCTCTCGATTCGTACCCCTTCGAATCACTCGGCCTGATGACGCCAGTTGCCAGCGTGATGGTGTGAGGGTCATCACGGGAGGCGACCACCTAAAAAGAGACCCTCACGTCAAACAAGAATCACGGACAGTTCCCCTTCTTCCGTCTCTTTCGTCCACCATGCTCCACGCTCGCGCCTCCACCACCACCAGTCGTCACGAAGCCCCACCTCGTCTCGCGGTCTCGCCGCTACCCTCCGACACCGACACGCCCGTGCTCCCACCGCGATACTCGGCGCGACTGCTGCGCTCGTCGTTCACGACGTGCTTCTCCGTGGTCGTCGCGGCCCGCCATGATCTCTGGTATTGCGCTGCGATGGCGTTTGTCGTGCTGCTCACGTCCATCAACTACTGGCGCCACCCAGTGCGGGGCTGGCGCCGCACGGTCGACATGACGGCGGTGTTTGTCGGCATGAGCTACCACATTTACTGCAGCGCGTTCTGCGCCGACGCCACGTACCAGGCGTTCTACTTGTTGTTTGTGGCCAAGACCGCGTACTGCTACGTCCAGGCGCGCCAAGCGGCCAACAAGAACGTGTCGTCGGCCTGGCACTGCGGCGTCCACGTCGTCGGCAATCTCGCCAATATGTTGCTGTACACGGGGCTCGCAGTGTAGAGAGATTGACAGTAAATATATCTCAACATCTATTGGTCTATTAGTTGTCACGCGAGTCGGCAAAGTCCGAGGCTTCGACCGCGAGCAACGCTGCGGTCGCACGCGCGTTGGCGTCGTCTTTGGTGAGCGCAACGCGGGTCGTACTCACGCGCACGCTGTACGTCGCGGCGTGGCGATTGGTCCTGGGACAAAAGTAGTCGTCGAGCTTGACCACCGCGACATCCATCGCATCGGCGGGGAAGTGTTCACGCAACACATTCAGTAACTTGTCCTCGGAAAAGCCCTCGAGCACCCAGAAGCTCAAGTCACGGCTCCACAGGATCGGCAGCTGAGCCTCGCGACCAATGTCGTCGCGGCAAAACACATGCGAGAGACTGTCGGTCGTCCAGAACGCGCGCTCGCGGAGCTGGTAGCCGACGCTGTAGTAGCCGAGCTGCGCGAGCTCCTCGACGGGGCACGCGTGGACGCTCTCGAGCA
The DNA here is from genome assembly GCA_023336035.1 of Pythium plurisporium. Classification (NCBI taxonomy): domain Eukaryota; phylum Oomycota; class Peronosporomycetes; order Pythiales; family Pythiaceae; genus Pythium; species Pythium plurisporium. The sequence goes on from JAADVY010000362.1 coordinate 17,807, forward strand.
GCAGCCCCGCGGCCGCCGCGTTCTGCACGATCTGCCAGGTATCCCCCACCGCGCGCTGCTCCGTATCCAGCGCCGTGCCTCCCTGGCCGGCACAGAGCGCGACCCAGATCTGGCCCTCGCGATGCAGTACCTGCACGGCGCTCGCGAAAAAGTCAAGCAAGAGCTGGCGGTGGCGGTGGATCTTGTTGCGACGATTGCCGCCTTCGGCAAAGTGCGGAAAGTTGAACACGATACGGTCAAAGTACGGAGAACCTCGTTCGCTGGTGGAGAGACTCGCATAGCTATGTAGCTTGGTGGCGTTGATCCCGTGGAGAACGCACACACCTCCTTGCTGAAGCTCGTCGAGGATACCGCTCGCAGTTGGATACATACTGAGCAGCTCCTCGCGTGTATCCAGTGACGTCGCCGTGAGCGTCACATCGCCGGCCTCGATCTTCTCACGGTTATTGCGGAGAAACGCTCTCGCGTACGAGAAGTTGCCGTCGCCCACTACGAGCACCGCGGCCTTGGCCGTGGGCTGCTGGCCGTCGAGTCCAAGCGTCGTGAGGTCACCGACCGTGGACGCCGGCAGCGCGGGTGGGCTCATCGCGAGTGCCGAATGTCGGCGAGCAGC
>JAADVY010000363.1:0-18396 GCA_023336035.1 Pythium plurisporium
AGTCGAGCTTGGTGAGCCCGACGATGAACCGGCGGAAAGCGTAGAGACTCTCGGTCATGAGACAGCGCTGCAGCACATCCACGACGGACGGTGGACTCGCAAAGTCGGGCAGCGCACGATCGTCCCGGGTCTCTTGCGCGGTCGCGGCCACCACGAACGTCCACGTGTTGGGTGCCAGGGTGGCGCGGCCTTCTGTGTCGGCTGTACGGATGCCCTGGGCCTCGGCCGCGAGGTTGTGGTGCTTGCCCGCGGTCTTGGCCGTGAGCGCACAGGCCTCGAGCTCGACGCCGAAGTCTGTGGGCTGCTTGTTCTTGGTCTCGGCAAACAGCGGCTGTCCGGTCATCTTGTGGACGATCGCGATCGTGTCGCCGGGACGCACCTCCCCTCCGGACGCGAGAAACTTGTCGGTGCCCGCGAGATCGGCTCGCTGGCAGACCCACAGTGCGGCGCTGTCGGCCTCGGGCCCGAGCCACACACGCTGGTTGTACGTGATCGGGCTCATGGACCGCTCGGTCTTGAGTCCGGTCTTGAGGAAGAGCGGCGGCTTGAGCAGCACGCTCTGGTCGTCCACGAGCAGCGCCTCGTTGCACATGAGCACGAACGGCTCGCCGTACCGCAGCACGTCGCGTTGCGTGGAGAGATCCAGTGGCTTGCCACTCGCGAGCGCCTCTTTCCATGCAGTCGGTGCGAGCACTCGGAATGTGTTGCGAGCGACCGCACGCGACGCGAGTGCGACTGTCACGAGGAACTCGCCCGAGCCGATCGACGGCGACTCCTCAAACACATTGCACGCGAGCTGGCCGTCCGACTCGAGGTGGCCCACGCCAACGGCGTCGTTGAAGCGGATCCCGTCGCTCGTGCGAGGCGCTGCACGGGGGGCCGGCTGGTGGAGAAAGTCGTGCTTGAGCTTGTGGGTCGCGAGCAGCGAGCCTTGCTTCTTGCGCAGTTGGAACTCCTTCATGCGGGCCTCCTCGAGCATGAGGTCTTCATTCCAATTGCCGATGCGCGTCGCGGGCGCGTAGCGGCCGGCGCCCACGAGCTGCTGCGGCGTGAACTGCATGGTATTGGGCTGAATGTCGTCGGGAGAAGGAGCTGAGGTCGTGTGCCGCTTCAAGGTCTCAGCTTTGGAGAGGCGTATACCAGGTATACAGGTCCCGCTTAAGTTAACCCGATCTTGAAACGACACCAACGGACATCCAAGCGAGATGAAGGACCGCGTCCTGCTCATGCTCGTGTTGCTGCTGCTACTGGTACAACAGACGAGCGCCCACCCGACGCTGGTCGAGTGCGTGTGTGCGACGACACGCGCCACGGACGTCGTGGTGGCGCCGCCTACGCCCGCGGCAAAGGGCCAGGCCGCCAAGTGGGTGCTGCCTAGTTGCGTGGAGGACGTGTTCGCCGAGACGGGTATCCGCTGGTACACGGACGGCCCCGTCAGTGGAAGCACGACGTACTGGCGACGTCCACCCAAGCGCTACGACACAGGCCGAGCAGCTAGGCGACTCATCTCGCTCGGCTACGTGTGCACGGCCTACGAGCTCTACGACCCCACCGAGCCTGTCTATTACACGTAGTGTGCGTGCATGAACCATAAACGGTTTGTAAGATCAAGAAGTGCAATACAGATTTCGTCAACTACTGTTCGCCTGCTCCTCACAGATGCTTCTTCTTGTACTTGATGAACCGCACGAGATTCAGCTGCGTCTCCTTAATGTGGGCCACGACATCACGGTCGAGCGACTTTTGCTCGGCGCGCAGCTTGCTCTTGAGTGCCGGCACGACGGCTTCGAGCGCCGGCAGCAGACCGAGCTGCTTGAAGTTGGCGTCATAGTCCTCGTCGCCGTAGACATCGAACAGCGCGTTGAGCGCCTCGGCGACGACCTCGAGATGTGTATCGTTGAGGCTCGAGAGTAGGCAACGACCCACCACGGCGTTCTCCGTCGCATCCTTGGTCTGTTGGCCAACGCAGCCGACCATGCCGATCGTGTTGAGACGTGTCTCCACGCTCTTGGACTGAAGCGCGCTGGTCATAATGAGGTTCGCGTCCTCACCGGCGATCGGCAGCTGCTGGTTCTCGTCCGAGCACCGCCGCAGCACGGCCCACATGGCCGCCGTCAACGCAGCCTCGACGTCGTTCGTGCTCGAGACCGACTCAAAGTCAAACTTCTTGGTCGCCGACTCGGTCATCACGTTGCGGTAGAGCGTGCAGAAATTGCGGAAAAGCTGCGGCAGCGCATCGTTGTGGAGCAGCTCCCACGGCAACGACTGCACGAGGTTCGTCAGAGCGTTGGCCACGCGGATGCGGATCTTCTCAAAGTCATGGGCAATCGTGGCGTGATCAATGGCGGGCACCGACACCACACCCTGAAGGATCGCGACGCTGAGCGGCAGCACGCGGCTCGCAGTGAGCGCCTTACCCGTCGCACTAGACGCCGACGAGCCGGCACCAGCTCCCATGTCCATCTGCGCGGCCGCGTATTGCTCCATAGCCTCCTCGTCGTCGCTGGCCCACTCATCTTCATCGGCTTCCTCCTCGTCGCCGCTCGGCGCAGCTAGCTCCGCGACCAATTCCAGCGCGAGCGTCAGCGACTGCACGCTCTCCTTCCACGCACGCACCTTGGCCTGTGCCTGGGTCTGCTTCTCCTTCTGCTCTTCCGTGACGGGTTCGAGATCGCCCTGCTCATCGTCGTAGGGCGTCTGGTGCGCGAGCTCCCAGTTCTCGGCCGCCTGCTGCGCGGCCTGTACAACGTGGACGGCATCGTACGCGAGCGCCGCCTCGATGATCGGCAGCAGCTTGGCGACGTTGCCGTCGTTCTGCATGATCGCCTTGACGTGCATCGCGATACCGACGGCGTGGAGCCGCGCGTGCATCGGCACACTCGCGGCGTCGGCCTCAATAAGCTCGCCCAGCACGATCTGGTACTGCGCGTTGCTGCTAAACACATCGTTGAGCGTGGCATTGCTCTCGGTGATGAGCAGCAGGAGCTTGAGCGTCTCGAGGTGGAGCGCACTGTGCGTGCGGCCGTGGCGAGCGATAAGCATGATCGGGTCGAGCAGATTGCCGCGTGTAAGCTCGTGGATCGCGGCGGCGCAGCTCTCGCACAGATTCGCGAGCAGCGCGATGCTCTGCTCCAGCACTTGCACGGCGTGGAGGTCGTTCTTCTCGAACCGCTCGAGCGTCGCGTTCTCCGCGATGATTCGTACGAGCGGCGTGACGACTGCCTCGCTGGTCATGAGTTCGCACGTGTCGATGCCGCCCGTCACGCTGATGTTGCGCAGCGCGCCAAGCGCGTGGAGCCGCACCATCTTGAGCGGATCGGCCACGAGCGGCACGAGCTTGCGCAGCAGCCCGCTCTCGACCATGCGCTGCAGCTTCTCGCGGGCCTTGCGCTCCTCGTCCTCGCTGCGCACGTCACCAAACATGGTCGCGAGCGCCACGCACGTCGCCTCGCGGATCGAGCCCTGCACGTTCGTGAGCTAGTGGTACAATACACACAAAAAAAACGGTCAGTGCATCGAGATGACCGGCAATGTCGTCACGGAGCACGTACGCCCTGGAACATCTCGGCCTGCTCGCGCGGCATGTTGGCGTACTCCTCGAGCTCGGCGGGCGACGGGCCACCGGTCGGCGGTGTCTTCTTCTTGTGGCTCGTCGAGCGCATTTTCTTGGCCTTGCCCATGGCGGTCGCTTGATCGATAGAGAGAAAGACAGAGAGAGAGCGTTGTCGCCACGCGACGTCAGCCGTCAATAGCGCAATGCGTCGGCCGCCAGCCAACCCATTCCGTTCGTGAAAGGCCCGACCACCCTAAAATGAAGTGGACAACACAATGTTTTATCAGGTGGTGTACACCACATTACATCAGGTTAACTCAAGATTATCAATACCCCGTTTAACTAGATCGATCGAACGAGCACTGTCCCATAGGCTGATGCAAGATTCGTGCGAGGAGGCCTTGTCTAAGCTCGTGACACCGACGCCCTCCTGTGCACACAAGCACGCACCTGCAATACCATACTCTCTGATGCTCTGGGCTTGATAGCTCTCGCTGTATACCATGGATCGCCTGGCAAGACCCTGATGTAGGCCACCCCCCTTCCGGCCCCTCTTGCAACTTCAACTGCGCAATCAGCGTCTGTCCTCTCCAACCCGTTCGCTTCGTCTACAATCGGTTTCTACAGGTCACCAACAGCAACCCGAGGGGATCCATCCACTGCCTCGTCACTCCCTCGCTTCTCGTCTCGTTCCCATGCTGAGCCGCGTCGCGACCTCCTCGCTCTCCTCGGCCTCGCGCCGCGCGTTCGCCACGCAGCGCAACCCACTCGTGGACCGTCTGCGCGACGAGCTCGCGGCCATCGACGCCGCCGGCACGTACAAGCGCGAGCGCGTGATCGCGTCGCCTCAAGGCGCCGAGATCCGCGTGAACGAGCAGCACGTGCTCAACTTTTGCGCCAACAACTACCTCGGCCTGAGCAACCACCCGGCCGTGGTCGAGGCCGCGAAGAACACGCTCGACTCGCACGGCTTTGGGCTCTCGAGCGTGCGCTTCATCTGCGGCACGCAGGACATCCACAAGCGCCTCGAGCAGATCATCTCCGAGTTCCACGGCACCGAGGACACGATCCTCTACCCGTCGTGCTTTGACGCGAACGCCGGTATCTTCGAGGCCACGCTGAACCAGGAGGACGCCATCATCACGGATGAGCTCAACCACGCGTCCATCATCGACGGCGTGCGGCTCTGCAAGGCCGAGCGCCACCGCTTCAAGCACATGGACCTCGGCGACCTCGAGGCCAAGCTCAAGGCCACGCAGCACTGCCGCACGCGCATGATCGTCACGGACGGCGTGTTTAGCATGGACGGCGACGTCGCGCCGCTCAAGGAGATCTGCGACTTGGCTGACAAGTACAACGCCCAGGTCTTCATTGACGAGTGCCACGCGACGGGCTTCTTTGGCGCGACCGGACGCGGCAGCGACGAGTACTGCGGCGTGCAGGGCCGTATCGACGTGATCAACTCGACGCTCGGCAAGGCGCTGGGCGGTGGCACGGGCGGCTACACCACCGGTCGCCAGGAGATCATCGACATCTTGCGCCAGCGCTCGCGTCCATACCTGTTCTCCAACTCGCTCAGCCCGCCGGTCGTCGGCGCGTCGCTCAAGGTTTTTGAGATGCTTAGCGAGTCGAGCGACTTTGTGGACAAGATCCTCGCCAACACGCACCGCTTCCGCGACCGCATGACTGCGGCGGGCTTCACGCTCAAGGGCGCGCGCGACCACCCGATCGCGCCGGTGATGATCGGCGACGCACGTCTCGCGGCGGAGCTCGCGGACGACATGCTCAAGGAGGGCATCTACGTCATTGGCTTTAGCTACCCCGTACGTTCTGCACGTTCAGCAACCTACCTGAGTCTAGTGATGCTCATGCTTTTCTTCTGTTAGGTTGTGCCAAAGGGCCAGGCACGCATCCGTGTGCAGCTCTCGGCTGCCCACTCGCTCGAGGAAGTCGACAAGGCCGTGGATGCGTTCATCAAGTGCGCCAAGGCCCGTGGTATCATCAACTAAACTTGCTCATGTCGGCGTCACCGCGATCGGCGAATCCGCAATCGTAACAAGGGACGGCAGGTTTTTGTTCTCTGCGAGGCGATTCTCGATGAACGTCCCATTGGACAAAGCGATGCTGAGTTTGTGAATGCAAGTGACTCAGAATGAGGTTCTGCTGTGGATCTTGCTTTGAGTATAGGATCGAACATACCTCGCAGCCCAGATTGTGAGCTCGGCCGTCTCCTTGGGGTCGCTCATCAGCGGCATCAGCGACTCATCCGAGTTGATCATCAGCATGCCTGCTCCTCCCACCGCCTGCACAGCCCTGCCAGCACAATCAAATCAGTAGCTGGAAAGTGAGATTAGGTAGCACACAGCATACGCACTTGGCCTTCATGCCGAACGAGCAGCCTCCTCGCTTCACGAGAATGACCGACCGCGTCGCCAACACCCCGAGGCCTTGCGGGTGGCACGCCGTCTCCTGTGGATACGCCATGACAACGCGGAAGGGCATGGCCGTAATGTTCCCACCGAACAATGCCGGCAAGACCCGAAATTCGGCGACGGCGTGGCTCGCTGCACTGGAGTTGACATACCAGAATGTTAGCGCCCGAGCCGCCTTCTTGGGGTCCTGTGACAAATCATTGTGAGTGGGAAATTTTCCTTTGGGAGCTGGATGGACGTACCTTTCGGAATGTCATTTCGGCATTGGACAGCTTGGGTGGGTATGTCAGCGGTGCCTCAACTACGAGTGCGACGCTCGGATCTTCCTCTTGTAGGTGGAATTGGACAGCTCGCTCGTACTCTAGCACCGATATCAGCAATTCGCCGTCCAGTTTTCCGATCCTACATAGAGAGAAGTATCGGTGAGCACGTGGGCAATGGACATCACAGACTGTGCGACTCACATGGTAACAGGTACGCCAACTTCTGCGACGTCCGGCATCTTGCGAGGAAAACGACCCAAGCCCTTGACGTTGTTCACGACGACAAGTGCCTTGGCGTGGCTGGCAATCGCCTTGTCAGCCTTGTCGATGAACGAACATTCTCCACGATACGAAATGTAGACGCGGTCGCCATCACCGAGATCAGTGAGGGACTGACATGCTGTGATGGGTGACGCAGTCACGAGCGTCATAGTCCGATTCGCCAACGCACGAGGCTCACGACTCCACGTCGCGAGATGCAGTCGAGCCCGCCATCCGCGTAGAATTGCCGGCGACTCAAACGCCATTGTCCAGTTCTGCGCCTTCTCCACGACCGAGACTGCCGCTGCGGCAGCGGCCTTCGCAACCACGGCCGCACTCGGACCAACGAGAAAGACCATACGGCGTGGGGATGTGGATTCGATGTACGCTTGCACGACCTGCGCGGGCCCCATCGTGGAAGTGTCTATGTCGTTGAGCCGGATGAGCTGGTCTTTAGGCGCAATCACGCCGACGCGCTCGGCCGCGAGCTTGGGCTCGACGTGGCTCACGATGGTTTTGTCCTCGACGAGCAGGTCCCAGTTGAGGCCGATCGCGCCGCGCGTCGTGAACTGCACCTCGTACCGGAACTCGCGACCGTCGTTTCGCTTGGCGTGGATCTTCTCGTGCGGTGTCATTTCGAGTCGGTAAGTCTCCTCTCGTTCGCGCTGTTCGCGTGCCTCGCGCTCCATCTTCTCGTTCTCGTCAGCGGCTTGACGTTCACGAGCCTCTTGCTCTCTCTCGAGCTCCAGTTGCTTGGCGTGAGCGACGGCCTGCTGCCACTGTTGGATCGCAGCCACGCGCTCGTGGGTTGTAGTCTGGAACTCGACGCTCTGCGGCCGCACGATCTCAACACGCGCAAAGCCCGTGAGGATGTTGCCCTCGGCCTTGCTCTTGAACAACGGCAACATCACCGTGGTGCCAATGGGCTGGTCGATTACCTCAGTGAAGGTTTGAAGTGAGACGGCCACGCCGTCCACGGCGACGAGGCGGTCGCTCGGCTGTACAGCCGCAAACGCGGGCACGTCCGCGCCATCGCACGCCGCAGTGGACGTTTGCTGGGCAACGAGCTTGCGTTTGACGCGCAGCTCGTCGGATGCGTTGGCTGACGACAGCAACTCCAAATCGAGACCTTCCATGCTCACGACGGGGAACGGTACATGGAAGCGTAGCTCCGGCAGCGACTCGTTGCCAGGCGTGCCGGCTGTGGGCACATCGACATTCGCCTGAGGCGTCGAGGCGACGACAGAGAAGTGTGCAAGGAGACAAATCGACAAAGCGAGCCAGCTCACTGGGCTTCCTCGACGTTTTATTGCCCTCATTTGCAAAACTGGAGATCGCGTTGGTGTCTGATTGTCATATCTTCGCGGCGACCTTTCGAGCTCATGGATCTGTCCACACCACGAGCTAGAAGGACGTCGTGTATTACGGTTCTCGTTGCGTGCTACGGCCGCGGCGGCACGACGGGCACGATGCGGTGGTTCTTGGCCAGCGCGTAGGGGCTCTTGGGGTCGAGGAATGTGTCGAGATATTTTTGCGTGAGCGAGGCACGGGCCTCCAGCAAATAGTCCTTCTGGGCACGCACGATGCGGCGCGTCGCACCACCTGTGCCATCGAGGCCCTCGCTCGCTGGCTCGCGTATGCACACGACGATCGAGTTGTCCGGCACGATTTCATCCCGTTCGATGACGACGCCGCTGCCGATCACGCAGTTGTTGCCAATGACCGAGCCGGCGTGGGTCTCGGCACGCGGCTCGAACCAGTTGCCATTCCCGACACGCGTGGAGCGCACGACGCAGCCACTCTCGAAAATGTTGTCACTGCCGACAGTCATCACCACGGCGCTGTGGGTTTCCACCTGTGCGGCGTCGGCATTCTCGAGCCGAGCGTGGTCTTCGAGGATCGTGCGGTCGCCGATCACGACGGGCGCCGCGAGCGCGAGCACCGCGCTCTTCGGGTGTGCGATCGCCTGGCTGCCGAACGACACGGAGCCCTGCAGGTCCGCCTCCTCGCACACGGCGGCGCCCAGTCCGACGTTCACGTCGCGCGCGGGTGTGGTCGCCATGAGTCTTTCGGTCTGACCGGACGGAGGAAGGTCTCGGAGCGCGATATTCATCCAATCACAGGACGGGGGCATCCTCACAGACGACCTCATGATGCTCGTGAAGCGCAAGACGAGCGACGGGGAAATAGACCCGTCCACAACATGAGTATGGGCAACAACTTGGTTTCTATTCGTAAGTAATCGGCATCCTAGTGGTATATGCCTCACTCAGTTTTTCTTCTGTCGTCGGTTGAACGCCTTGAGCTCCTTGCGGTACGCGTCGGCGATCGTGGACGAGACTTTACGCAGGTCCGTGACGCCCTGACGCAGCGCATCGTCGCTCGGCACACCCGGGCGGGTCTGGAGACGCACGTGCATCTTGGGCTCGGACGGGTGCGGGATCGTGTAGCCGCAAAAGTCCACGTCGGGGCTGTAGAATAGTACAAACATCCACGGTGAGCACCACCACACCACTACAAAACGATACAGAGAGAACCATAGACGTACTTTCGCATGAGCACGTGGCGCAGCGCGTTGCCAAGCGTGTGGTCTTCCTCGTGGAGGACGTAGGTCTTGGAGTAGTCGGACGTCGCCGAGTGCACGTCGAGCTTCTTCACAGCAGCCATTGTGATGGGAAAGAGTGGAATGTGGTGACGAGAGATGTGCGGGATGGAGCGGTAGATAGATGCGTCGTCTGCGTTGATCCAGAGACGCCACGCGAGGGGCGATGCAGCGAGCGACAGAGACGGAGGAGGTGGCGGTATGTGGCTTTTCGAGTGAGCTGCATGGCGATGGTGAGCCATTGGTGGAGACCCGAACGAGCGTTTTATTGGTTGAAACAGCCACTATTTCTACCAATTGCATCTGTTATATCTAACGGTTGATATGGTTACGCTACGTAACATGAATCATACATTGTGGTTAGTGACATCAGATTTGGGAAGACAAGTTTTCTGTCTTTTTTGTCGCGAGCGAAGTGACGTCGGGCCATTCTGAAGGAAGTCGAAGACCGGCAGGTCAGGCGACTGGCATGGCGACGCTCGCCAGCGGCCCACGCGACAAGCTGCCGACCAAGTCCATGGCCGTCAGAGGCGCTGCAGTCGCGAGCGACGCGCACGCTGTGCGGCCCACGGCGGCCTCGCTCTTCGACCCGTTCGGCGCGCTGCCTGTGCCGTCCCACGCGACCGACGAACCGCTCGCGCAGCGGCTGCTGCGGCTCATCAGCGCCGACGACGAGGAAGCGAGCGACCAGATCGCTCAGCTGACGCCGCCCGCACCAGGGTGCAGCGACAACCAGTCGAGCGACGAGGAGCGCGGTTCGAGCGTCGACGAGAACGACATTCTCGAGTGGGAGAACCCGTCGTATATTGTCAAAGACCTGGACACGGGCGAGTCGTACCACGTGGAGCAGATCGACCAGCAGTTCAACCTCGTGACGCTCGACAAGGTCGCGCAGCACCACGGCGGCAGCAAGTGAGTGTGGGAGTGGAGGAGGGAGAGAGTGCGGGTGAGGAGAATCTGACCAGTTCATGTTTTCCGCAGGGATGCTGCAGAGAATGCAGGCAACGTGTCGACGGGAAAGGATGCTGGTGCGGCTGAAGTGCCGTCGTCGTCGTATCTGCTCTCGTTGTATACTGCCGACGAGACCGCCGACATCGAGTTTGAAGACGATTACACCAACGAGCTGTCGCGCACACGGAGCGTCAATTTCTCCATCTCCAGTGACGATGTGATGGATCCCAACCCCATGCGGTGTCAGTTCACGGGATGCACCGTCATGCACCAGCGCGCGTCTGGGTTCTGTCCCGACCACGAAATCATCGCGAAAGAGGTGCGTTTATACTGCAATCGGTCAGCCACGAACACCCGTAACAGATTGTGTTACCGCTGAAACTACAGGAGGAAGACTCGCGTGCTCAAGCACTCTACCTCATCCCCATGGGCGCGCGAGCCGAGTTTGTCAAAATCAGTAACCACGGTTTCGTGTACGATCATTCGAATCGTCTGTACACAGTGTACGTGATCGAGATGCGGTGCGCGCAGTCGGGCGCGAGCTGGAACATCTACCGTCGCTACCAGGAGTTCAAGGCACTCAATGATGCGTTGCGTCCACTGGGTGTCCGTGTGCCGCTTCTGCCACCCAAGAAACTCATTGGTTCGTTTGAAGCTGAGTTCATTGCCAAGCGCCAGGCCGAGCTATCTGAGTGGCTGCGCAGCCTGCTCGACTACGACCGTGTGGATGAGTCGGCGAAGAACCCGCACCTGGTGGACGAAGTGCGCAAGTTCCTCACTCAGAAGGCCGACCAGTCTCCGTTGCTGTTGGATCGCTTGCCACTAAAGCGCTCTCGGTTCTTCGGCGCATCGCTCACCGATGACAACGATGATCTGGATGGTGTCAACGGTAGCAAACGCACCACGCTCCAAGACTTCAAGATGATCCAAGTGATTGGGCGAGGTTCGTTTGGTAAAGTGGTGCTTGTGGGCCACAAGGATACGAAGAAGCTTTATGCGATGAAGATCCTGTCCAAAGAGAATGTCGTGAAACGCAAGCAGGTGGAGCACACGCGCACCGAACGGCGAGTGCTTGGGTACACCAAGCACCCGTTTATCGTTGGCCTCCACTTTGCTTTCCAGACACCGCAGCGACTGTACTTTGTGTTGGATTACTGCCCCGGCGGCGAGCTGTTTTACCATTTGTCGCGCATGAAGAAGCTGCCGGAGCACATGGCTTGCTTCTATGCAGCAGAGATTACACTTGCGCTCGAGCATTTACATAGTCTGGGAGTCGTGTACCGAGATCTGAAGCCGGAGAACATCTTGCTCACCAAGGATGGCCACATCAAATTGGCCGACTTTGGGCTTGCGAAGGAAGGTATCCGCGACGGTACAAACGGCACCAACTCGCTTTGTGGCACACCCGAGTACTTGCCACCAGAGATCTTGGACCGACAGGGCCATGGCACTGCTGTGGACTGGTGGAACCTCGGAATGGTCTTGTACGAGATGCTCACCGGGCTTCCTCCCTGGTACACCAATGACCGAAAGAAACTCTTCGAGCGACTTCGCTCAGCGAGACTACACTTCCCGCCGTACGTGTCACGACGTGCCGAGGCACTGATTCGCCAATTGCTGAATCGCAACCCGTCCGAGCGACTTGGCTCCAAAGGTGCATACCAGGTCAAGGGCCACTTATTCTTCGAGCACATTGACTGGAACCGGCTCATGAAGAAGAAGATCATGCCGCCTTTCCGCCCTTGCCACACGGCGATGAACGACGGCGAAGCACCTCTCAACTTTGAAGCCGAGTTCACGCGGCTGCCGTTACCGAGCGCCGAGGGTCTAAGCGGTCCGAACTTGATGACCAACCGATACGGGCGGTCCGACTCGGAGACCTTCCAGGGTTTCACGTACGAGAGCCCGAGTCTGCTGGAAAGGGCGGTCGCAGATGATTCGTGAAGAGACTGATGGAAGACCAGGTGACACGCAACTTGTACGTTCGTATGCGTAGGGACAAAGTGGAATTGCAATGAATATCGATTGACTGTGAAAGGATCAAAAATCATCTCGGTGTAGCCATGTCTCGACAAAGATTATCCAAATGCAGTACCTCTAAATTGGTTACGGTGTACCCCTAGCGGGAGATTGGGTTGTTGCCCATAGCCTTGACCAGCGAACAGCGCCAGCGATCCTCGACACTCCCAACATGGCGCGCCTGATCGACGGCAAGGCCATCGCGAAGGCGCTGCGCGCGTCCATCAAGCGCGAAGTGCAGGATCTGACCGCAAAACATGGACGGGTAGGTCGCTACGCGCCGTTTGCGCCTTCTGCGGGCCTCGAATTCGCTCTGTAGCCTCCGTTCTGACTGGTTCTTTCGTTGGCTTTGGCATCAGCCACCGGCGCTGGGCCTCATCATGCTGGGCGACCGCAAGGACTCGGCCATGTACGTGCGTACCAAGCGCATCGCATGTGAGAAGACGGGCATCCGGTCGGTGAATTTTCTCTTCCCCGAGGCCGCGGACCAGCGCGTTGTGATGCGGCAGATCGCCGAACTGAATCGCGATCCGACTATCGATGGCATCCTCGTGCAGGTATTTTACGATCACGTGTATGGCACTAGGCTCATACACTCAAGTCAACTGAACTTGTCGGTATGTATCAGCTACCCCTGCCCGACCATATCGACGCGCAGTGCGTGATCGACCACATTCTCCCCACCAAGGACGTCGACGGGCTGCATCCGTTTAACGTGGGCGAGCTCGCGATGCGGCATCGGTATCCGTACCTCGTGCCTTGCACGGCCAAGGGAATCATCGCGCTGTTGGACGCCGAGCACGTCGAGCTCGACGGCAAGACCGCCGTGGTACTGGGCCGCAGCAACCTCGTGGGCAACCCCATCACGCTTCTCCTCCAAAAGCGCAACGCCACCGTCATCCAGTGCCACTCACGAACCGTAGATCTGCCACAGTACGTGCGACAGGCCGACGTGCTCGTCGTCGCGTGCGGACAACCGTATCTTGTACGTGGCGAGTGGCTCAAGCCTGGTGCAGTCGTCATCGATGTCGGCATCAACTTTGTTCAGGAAGAGGCAGACGCTGACGCGGCTAGGACTCCAGTGTACCACGGTGTGGCAAACCCGGACGGCTTCAAGATCGTGGGCGACGTGCACTTTGGTGATGCACTGCAGGTCGCGAGCGCCGTCACGCCCGTGCCAGGCGGCGTCGGGCCGATGACCATCGCCATGCTCCTCCACAACGTCGTCGCCGCGTACAAGCGCCACGTCTCTATGTAAAGCAACCTTGTGTTTTCCCTCTCACTCGCCCGCTCCCTTCTTCTTCTGTCGCGCGCGCGGCAAGACGTTCTCGTTGATGAACTGCTCCACACGCTTGTAGAGCGGCACGTACGGATTGCAGATCACGTATTCGGTGAGTGCCGCGAGTGCCTCCTGGAAGTCGCCAAAGTCCACGCGCAGCACGGACGCGTCGTCAAAGCCGCCAGCAGTGGTCGCGACTCCACTCATGGTGACGGCGGCATCGTCGCGCTGCAAATTGACCAGCACTTGCTTGAGTGTATGCTCGGTCACGAAGCTGCCCACGAGTTTGCAGTCCCTCGCAAAGATGAGGAATTCCTTGAGATCCATGGTCGACTGCTGCTCGCGGAGTGCGTGCATGGACGTATAGTATCGGAACACGCGTTGCAGCGCAGGTTTGTGCTTCTGAAACACAGCGCGAACTTTGGGCGATGCGACCTCGGCACGGAAGATCTCCGACTGCGAGCGGAGCGCGTTGGGCAAGACCTGCAGTTCCATGAAGTCGCGAAATCGGTAGTCCAGCAGCGGTGGTTTGGTGCCAAGCACCACACTTTTGATTGCCGCGAGTCGTAGCAGTGCGTCCACAAATTCGCACCCGGCCATCTCACGCTCCCCAAAGTCGACTGATGCGATGATCTCGTCCTGTCGGAACGGATCGGCAGTCGGTAGCACAAAACCGGCACTATTCGAAGGCGCCGGTGAGTCTGTTGATAACGATGCCTTTGACGGTCGTGATGGGGGCTGAGTTGGTGGTGACGGTGAGTCTTTCGATCCGCCGATGGCGAGCGCACTGATGACGAACTCCCGCGGTGTCAGTGGTGAAAAGAATAGTGCGGCGCGGAAGACGTACTCTACCACGGACTGCGTGACTGGTATAGCCACGGGTGCGTGCTTGCCTGCAGCTGCTCCTCCAGAAGATGGTACAATAGAAGCCCCAGACGATGCTGCATCCCCTCCTGAGATGAGCCCACAGTCTCTGACGAACTTCAGAAATTCGGCCAGACTCATGCTCGCGATACTACCGACGCCACCACTCGCGCTGTAGTGCTTGAAGATATCGTGGAGGTCTTTACAGTACAACATCAGCGCATCGCGGACGGCCTCTGTGCGCGTCACGACTTCTTTCTCCGTCACAGCCTGTGGAGCCATCGCCACGGCCATCGAGCCTGACCCTCCAGCTTTTGCAGATGGGCCTGTGGCAGCGCGCGTTGCTTCATACTGGCTATCATTCACGAGCAGCTGACGCACTGTGGCGAGCTCGACATGCGTAAAGTCTTTGACTCTCTCCGCCAGGCGCTCGTCCACCAAGTCGAGAGTGTGCACACCACTACCAGGCGTTCCGGGGGTTGCATACTTTGCGTGGAGACAACGCCATGAGAGTTGGAGCACTTTGTATGCGATTTGCGAGAGCGTGCTCGCGCTCTCGTTGGACGCAATCGCGATGCTGCACAGCTCGGCGTTCAGCTGCTTGAACAGTGTCTCGCACGTGCGCATCTCCTTGAGCAAATGCACGACCATTAGTGAATCGTAATTGTCGTTCATGCGTTTGACCTCAAGCAGCAGCGAGCGCACGCGTTTCCACGAGGTGATGATATTGAGGAACTTTTCACGCTGGCGATCCAAGTTAATACGTCGAATCGCGTTCACCGAGATACCGAAGAGCATGGCCGTGAACGTGATGTTCTCTGTCGCGCTGCCGCTGTGAATAGAATCGCTGGTCACGACTTGCGGCAAGACGGGCTGTACGCGAGCATGAAACCCTGCGATGTTTTTGAGGCGCTCGTCCGCATCGATTTCGTGAACCATCTACAAAGCATCCAACGTCATCAGCTACATCAAGGCCATTTTTGCTACAATCGTCGACTCACATTCGAGTCAAACCAGGTTGGAAACAGGCGGTGCAGCAAAAACGAGAAACGACGTCCGTCGGCGAGATCGCTCGTGAAGTTTTTAATCGTGCGATCCGTAGTCTTCTCGGCTGCCGAGCTCATTTGGAGATTCATCTTGAACCAGTTGAGCAGAAATGCGTCCACGGGCATCATTGCGAGATCTTTGATCGCGACAGCGCCTTTGCCCAGAGAGGCCAGCATCGTGCTGTTGCTGAACGCGACATTCACACTGATCTTGCGGGAGAGTGGCGGATGGGCCTTTGTTTGCTGCGTCTGGCCGGATGCAGCACTCGGTGTGGCGGGAGGCGATGCACCGAAGACGAGGCCGCGTGCTTCCTCCGCTTTGATCTTGACAACGTTGTCCGCATGGATCATCTCGGCGAGCTGCTGCAGCATAGACCCGTCGAGCTGGTGCTCGAGCGAGTCCATCATGTCCTTTGACATTTGGATCGCGCACGACTCAACCATCCGAGCCATGCCAAACATCGTCTCCAGCAGCATGCGGTTCGTTCGGTCCATCTTCTCGTCGTCGGCGCTGCTCACGCCGCTACCATTCGCACCAGGCTTATCGGAGTTGGACGTGAGTGAATCGATGCGATCGTACTGCGCGTTTTGCGATCTGTGAAAACCCAGACCCACGCCACCTCCCCCGGCTCGGCCTTGAAGAGCGGCCAGTGCACCGCCTCCTTTGCCCGTCGCTATGGCCTCGAGTTGCTCGACGCGATACAGGAGCTGCGCATTGGATTCCGTGAGACTGTCGATGATCTTGGCCATGGATGCCATCTTGCTGTCAGCCTCTGCAATCTGCACGTCCTTGCGGCTCAGCGAGGCCGCGGTGATGGAGAGCATGGTCTGGTACTCGACGCTCTCGCGCTGGTACGCACGGCGCAGTGCCTCGATACGCCACGCACGGAACAGCGCGCTCATATTGAACTTGCGTGATGCTCGAAACGCGCGGCACTTGAGCGTACGTGTGATCTCGAGGGTTTTGGTCGTCGTACGCCACGCTCGCAACATGGTCAGAAGCAGCTTACGGTCGCTGTGTACTCGGTGCGCGGCCAGCACTTTGTCGAGCTTGAGTGGCAGTTTCTCTTTCGTCGCCGCACTCTGCTCGCGGTTCTCGACATTCGCCATCAGCAGCTGCGCGTGGCGTTTGAGCTTCTTGTACTCGAGAAAGAATGGTACGCACAGCGTATAATCGATGCTAGAAGTCCCAGCGCCCATGAACAGGGCACACACGAGTTCGTCGTGAACCTTCCGAAGAAACGACGCGCTCGCGCCACTCTCCGGCGAGAGCTGCTGCGCCTCGAGACGTCGCACGTACTTGTCCAGCAGCTGACAGCACGCGGTCGTGAAGAAGCGGTTGGGTCGCTCGACCCACGAGGTCATGCGCTTAGCCTCACTCAGCTTGACCTCACAAAACAGCGAGATGGATGCGAAGCTCTGCTCGCCAGTGTCAAGTGACCACTTGTTCAGCAGCAGCTGCGAGAGCTCGCCGTTTTCATCTGAGAGGTCGAGACTGGGATGGAGGATGAGGAACTCTTCGCGGGTCGTGCTCCCGGTGAGTGGCAAGACGTCGTTGTTATGGTTATTGGACCGGCGCGGGGTCGTTGACGTTGGTGGCGGGCGTGGCTTGTTGGTGGTCGTGCGAGGAGGCGGCAGCGGCGTGTTGACCGCCGACGAAAGCGGCGAGTTCAAGTACCCCACGGAGGCGCCGTAGAGACGCTGAGTCGCGATGCGTTCCATCGTGGAGAGGCGAGGCTGCGATGCAAAGGCATCTGTCGGTCGCGAGCATGGGAGACGTCCAGGGCTAGCACAGGCAGCGGACGAAGGTGTACGGGCCGAGTCGAGCTTGGGGAAGAGTGGGCGATCACTCGTATCGTCAATGGACCGACCAGTCTGCAACAAGTGGAGCTTCGGGATGGCGGCCCCTGCTCGCTGGAGTGGCGACGCCTGTGGCTCCATCGTGCACGAAGGGAGTCGCAACAGACTCTGTATAACTGAGACAATGTGGTAGAGAGGGAGATGCCCGGAGCTGAAACGGCCAAAAATACGTTCATCACTCCCTCAGCCTTCCACTTCAAGATACTTTGTACACCACCCCATCACTACCACTGTACTGCTCACACATCCGCACGCGCACCACTTGGCGTTGCTGTGGTTGTGGGGGCCTGTGGACTCGGTGGTGGTGGCGGCGGCTGCACGCCTTCTTCGAGAGCGTCGTCCTGCTGCCTCCGCTCGGCGGGCGCCGTCGCGGCGTCGTCATGGTCCATGAGCACGTAGCAGCTCTTGAGCGGCTCGACCTTGTCGATCTCCACCTTGTGCTCGTCGCGGTGGGTACGCCAGGACTCGAGCTGCAATGCCATTGCACTCGCGGGGCGCTGTCGCTGCCGAAGCCGTGCGAGCTCGAGACGGCGTTGCTCGCGCATGCGACGCAGCTCGGCCTGGATGTCGCTGCCGGTGTAGCCACCCCGGCGTGCGCTCCAGCAAACGCGGTGCATCACCACGAGCAATGGCAGTGCGATGGCCATGACAGCCACCGAGATGTACATCATATTGCCCTGGCGGATCGCGTAGCACGAGAGCTGCGTCGCGCGCTGCGAGAGACACAGGGACGGACACACGCACGCGTCCGCGCCCTCGCAGAACGGCGTCGTCGACGACACGACGCACGTGGCGCACAGCGGGTCCGAGTCGTTACAGTAGTGCAGGTTCGTGCGGTTCAGCAGCGCGTTCGAGCTGCTCGTGTACATGGCGCGGCCGTTCGCGGGCAGCTCGGTGCACTCGCGCACGAGCGTATCAAACGCACAGCCCTATGAGGACAGGAGAGAGAGAGACAGAGTCGTCAGTGCTTGTAGCAGGGGCAGGACCGTGGAGACGACGAGAGATGGCGTTTTACTCACGGGCGTGCGAACGCAGCGCGCGCAGACCGACTGCACGTCGCACATGTCGCCGACGCTGTTGACGCGGAGACAGGTCATCCACGGCGGCATTTGCGTGCCGTTGTTCCAGTCGGCTGCGTCCACGACGACTAGTGAGAGCACCAGCAGACCCGCGATGGCCAGCGGCGCGAGGCGGCGGCGAGACCTCGAGCGGACCATGGCGGTGGGACCAAGTGGACTTCTTTCACTGGGGCGAGCGACTTCGCGC
>JAADVY010000364.1:0-18393 GCA_023336035.1 Pythium plurisporium
AGCTCTCGTAGCAGACCACGCAGAGATCCACACGCCTCCTTGAGGTGCCGCAACGGCGCCACGCGGGGACCGCCTCCGTCGCCCATACTCTTGGTGGTGGGGTTTCCCCTTGGAAAGTTGTGGGGGAGGTAATAACGCTTCAAGCAACCTTCCCATTTCTTCAAGCAACATCCACTATAAGTTAGGGGAGACCTGTGCTGTAGGATATTACTTGTCTTTAGGAAAGGACTCGATAGATCTTATAGTGGAGGGCTACGGGATGTTGCACGAAGGTGACTGTTGGTGAGCTCCGCTCGTCCGTTCGATCGATCTCCATTAGACCTGGAGAAGCTCGAGTTGTGACCACCATGCTCCAGCGATTCGTGACGCGTGCCGCCGCCGGCGCGATCCGTGCGCCGATGGCTGCGCGCTGCTTTGCCGCCAAGTCGGAGGCTGTGGAGGATGTGCTGCGCCCGATCCACTTTGAGCAGGACGAGCAGGTACGCTGATACCCAATGGAAAAGCTCCTCGAGCCCACTAGGGTCTCTGACGGTCTTGTGCTGCC
The DNA here is from genome assembly GCA_023336035.1 of Pythium plurisporium. Classification (NCBI taxonomy): domain Eukaryota; phylum Oomycota; class Peronosporomycetes; order Pythiales; family Pythiaceae; genus Pythium; species Pythium plurisporium. The sequence continues at coordinate 545 of JAADVY010000364.1, forward strand.
GCTACTTGTTTTATAGGACGCTGCTGCCCGCCCGTTTCGCATTGTCGGCGTGCGCGACGTGGAGGTGCAGGACTGGGAGTACCCGACGCGTAACGAGACCGACGTCAAGAACAAAAAGCGCGTGCTGCGCAACCGGTTCCAGCACCCCAACTTCATCAGCTTGTGGGTGGACGACCTCAAGAAGACCGAGGAGTACCTGCAGAGCCAGAAGGTGCCGCTCACGGGCGAGGGTGTGGTCGCGGGCCCCGAGGGCCACAACGTGCTCGTGATTCCGCCGAGCGAGGACGGCAGCCTCGAGTTTTTCAACCTCTGCGACAACCCGACGCTTGTCGAGCTCGTGCAGGCCACGGACGAGGTCATCAAGGAGTTCAACGCCGAGGATGATGAGGAATAGAGAGACTGAAACGTTTGGTATTTTGAGTGTGTGAGTGACGACGGAGAGAATGACGGATTTTGTCATGGTCGTCCAAGTTTCTACACGGTGTCTTTCAGGCTGCAGCACACAACGCGATGGGTCGCATGCGCTCACTCGAGTCCAGCTAACCGTAGTAAAACTGGGAGGCATGCATCCAGCCACTACAGTGCAAGGCCGATCGGTGGCGACGGAGATGCATATTTCGCCCATTTTGGTATGTCACTATTCATGGGACGTCACATTCACGGGGATTTGGCCACTATTGTGAGAGGTAATAGTGCCATCGACGCGGCTTCCTCGAATTCAAACATGGCCGACACCACTGGAGATGACGCGACGCCCCGAGCGGCCGGCGGCGGCCAAAGGCGACGACGACGGCGTTCAAGTGGTGAGACAGACGAAGCGCTTCTCGATGCGATGCTCAACGAGCTCGGTATCCCCACAAGCGACTCGAAAAAAAAGAAGAAGGCGGCGTCACAGAGGACGACGTCACGCGACGAGGTGATCGAACTGCTCACGCCACCACGCACACCACGACGTGGGTCGAGTACATTGGACGACGAGACCAAGACGGAAGAGAGAGGACCTATGGAGAGCCGTGGGGATAGTATTCTGGATCTCACGACGCCGACGCCGCCGTCGACCGGGAAGCAAACGAGGCGGCGGTCGTCGCCACGGCAGGCGCGACAGAGTATTGTGGATCTGCTCTCACCTGAGAGTTCAGATGCGAGGGATTCGTTTGGTGGAGAGGTGCCAATAGAAGATGTGACTGCGCTGGCGATGGAGCGGAGCGAGAACGTCACGTTCACTCGACGGCGTAATCTGCTGGCCCGGCTTGAGGATGATGAGAAGAAGGATGACGATGATACAGAAGAAGACGAGTTCCTCCGCGAGGTCATGGAGGCCGAACGTCAGATGCAGTCCACTCGTTCGTCGAGCAAGAAAACGACAGGGAGTGCGACAAGCGATGGTAAGGATGGAGACGATACAGACGACGACGAGTTGTTGCGTGAGGTGTTAGAGACTGAAAGTCGGATACAGCGCTTACGCTCGACGACCAGGACGACGACGACCATACGAGCAAATGAGAATGACTCTTTACGAAGCAGATTGGCTGCGTTAGGGGCTACTCGAGGCGACGAGAATGATGCGTTGCGCAACAGACTGGCAGCGTTGGTGCCCAGACCTCTCTCGGGTTCAGATGATCGACGAGATGCTCACAGCGATGAAGAGTCCACCAATCCACCTCCATCGAAAAAGCGCGGACGCAAGCCGAAGCAGGTAGCGGCTCCGAAACCACCCAAAGAAGTGCTGCTGGCAGCGGTGGCGTTAGAGAAACGATTACTCGAGTCACCTGTTGGAGCCGCGATCACAGCAGCGCTGGAAGGCAACACGTACAACAACAAGCCCGTCCCGTACTTGCTGGAGCCAGCATTCCAGAGTGATCTGAATGTTATTCAGTGGGAGCGAAGGGGAGATCGACGGCGTGATGAAGACGGGGATGAATCGAGCCGATACGTGATTGCAATGCATTATCCCGCCGAGTCGTTGCTCGACCTGCTCGCTGACCATGGATACGATGCGCTCGTCAGTGCTGCACAGTGGTTGACAGAAGAATCGCTCAACATTGGCCGCAAGAAGACGGTTGCGTGGGGATCCGTCATCTTGATTGTGGAAGGCATGGACCGCGCTCTTATTGCGCGATCCAAGAAGAGCAAGTCCAAGCGCACAAACGCAACTCAACCCGACGAACCGATTACATTCAGCAACCTGCACGAGCTAGCGTTTCGGTTATTCATGGATGCCTCTGTGCATACGAAGGTACGCTTCGCCTCCGCTCTGTATGCGCTTAATTGACAGGTCATGCAGCTGACAGGGCTTGCTACCATTGTTTTCGTAGTTCACCTGCGATGCTGAAGCCACCGCATCATACGTTGCTCTCTTGACACGTGAAGTGATCGTTGCTGCCGTCAAGCAAACCAGCCAGGAGGAGTTCCTGGAGAGCGTCCCGCGCAGCCACTCGTTCCGTGTGCTTCCCGGCTCGGGGAATACGCTCAACCCATTCGCCAACACTTGGCTACGGATGCTTCAAATGATCCCTGGCGTGAGTGAAGACCGCGCGCAGAGTATATTGGACCATTTTCCGACGTTTCAGAGCTTGTTGCGAGCGTACAACGACCCCTCGCGTTCCGCATGCGATAAAGAAGAACTTTTGACGGACAAGTTGCACGGCACGCGGCTCGAAAGTGCCCTCTCGAGACGGATATATCGAGTGTTCAGTGGCTGGAGTGAGAACGGCACTTTGTGAAGTACACGGTATCCAAGCACGTTCGCTGCTTGACCCCTATTGTCGTTTGCACGGGCTATTAACGCCGGAACGATCATTGTATTCCACGACACAAGTGGAGTAGTTGTGTCGCATCCCCGCCAATTGCTCCCCCCCGGTGTTGATTCAAAGCCACACCTTGGCATCAACGGAGCCCTGCATTTAACATGGCTGCGCTTTGTCTGGCCAATCAACAACACGCAGAACCTGCTCGCGTGTTGACGGTGCATGAGCCCATGCCGCCTCAAGCGTATCACGTACGACGCGAGACGGTTCTACGGATCAACTTCCATGCAGAAGAACCCTCCACGGGGAGCTAGACCCCCACCTTGCAGAAGAACCCTCCACGGGGAGATAGACCCCCACCACGCTCCGTGCTTGTCTCGCCGACTGACGGCTCATCCATCTCTTAACTGTAAGGTCAGAGTCTGTGCGACCGCTGGGCGGTGATGACGTGGGTTCATCAGAATGGAATCCACCAGCGCCGCTGTGCGACAGACGCAACTCCAGAGTGGTCTCGTCATGAGGAGTGCACCCATCTCGCATTATGTCGCAACGGAAGACCACCACTCTGCCACCCCCCGATTCCTACGCCACTGTTCTTTCTCGTGGCCAGGAGGAACTCCGGACCGTAACCAGTCCTGTCGCAACGGGTACCCAACGAGTGTAACCCCACGTCAAACCAGATCGAATACAGCATTGTTTTGCACCGGCTATGATTTTTAACAGGTAGATTGAAAGATTGCTTCTCATGATTTTGGATGTTCTGTACATACGTTTGGATAAACCAATATACATAAAAGATATCATATATCCATTGCCGCAGGTTGGGGATCATGTTTACGCTAGATCCGCGGCAGCCAGTTTCAGGGGCTCACATGTGATTGCGGCCGATACGACGCCAGCCAATCCTCGCAATCCGTTTCCAGCCGTCGCGTTCTCGCTTGGAGGCGGGCGGCCCCTGTGGTTGTCTCTGCCGTCATTCCCACATCCGCGGAGAGCGCGCCGCTTCTCCTTCTTCACACTGGAAGTACCGGCCTCGCGAGCACGCCGCTGTCTCCGGCCCCCGCGACGACCATGACCAGCACCGCGCCGTTCAAGCGGTTCCAGCTGCGCGACAAGGCCAACTTTCTCAACTATGTCAAGATCGAGCTCGCGATCGTGAAGAAAGAGTGGATGATCTTGCTGCCCTGCGTGATCATGCAGTGTACGTTGGTGTTGATGTGATCGATAGAGACAGAGAACCGCGAGGCTGACTGGACGAACGGGCGGGGAATCTGTAGACGTGCACGGCGTGTTCCATAACATCGCCTACTGGATCCAGGGCAACAAGCTCTCGCTCGAGCAGCGCGTGCCGCTCCACGATCTTGGCTTCTCGCTCATGGACGAGCTCACGTACGTTGGGCATTTCGCTCTCTTGTCTCAATTTCTGATGCTGACGGTGGGTGTGGGGACAGTGGCACGGCCTCGCACGTTTCCGAGTACTTGGTATTCGGCGCCGTCTTCGCGCCGGCGATTTTGCTCGTCCTGACCGTCCCGCTCTTCCGGACAAACCCCAAGAAACCGCGCTACATGGCCATCATCCTCAAGCGCGTGCTGTTCCACATCAGTGTCGCGCTCACGTTCCGTATCATCTCGTTCCTCGTCACGGCGCTGCCGTCACCGGCGCTCCACTGCCGTCTGCTGTTTGACGACGCCTGTGTGGCCGAGAACCCGAACGACACGCTGCGCTGTGTGATCCCGAACCCGGACTTCAAGCCGCCGGACACGGCCGAGCTCTTCACCAACATGGATGCGCTCAACGGTAGGAAACGGACCACCTGCAAGAGCTGCGAGGACGGCTGGCTCACGAATTTTTCTGTGTAGGCTGTGGTGATCTCATGTTCAGCTCGCATACGATCTACACGCTCTCGCTGATTCTCACGGTCCTCAAGTACTGGTGGAACAAGTGGACTTGCGCCGTGCTGGTCTGCGTACAGATCGCGATTGCATTCCTCATCGTCGCGTCGCGCAAGCACTACACGCTGGATGTGTTCACGGCGTTGTACGTTGTGCCGCTGCTGTGGTTTACGCACGAAGCGTACTATCGCGACATCAACCACAAGGACGTGCAAATCAACGCCAAGACGATCCAGGAGTATTACGGCGTCGACATCTCGGAGGATCTCGAGACGGTGCCGATGGTTCTGGACGCCGTCGATGCCGCCGAGATGGGCGAGCCGACGACGCCCGGTACGGGCAGCTCCAACGCACCGTTTGAGCGGAAGAACTCCATGTGACATGCGCCCGCACGAAGCATCACGGACTATAGCGACCGCAACAGTCTGCTGGGCTCTCCACCCACCAGCAAGCAAGTCGATATCTAGCAAGCTCACTCGGTGACACGCTACGACACGGACTGGAACGAATCGTAGTTCTCGTGGGCTTCGTGTGCGATGGATTATTAGTAGGAACCTCGCCGAGACGACGCCAGTCTCGCGGCACGGGTATCCATCCTGAAGATACCCGACCCTGACCCGCGACCCACCTATTACCACAAATAGATTGTTTATGTCTGCCCACTCTGGGGAGTCTTTTTCTCCCAAGTGTGTCACATACACGGCGAGGAACCCACGTGGTGATGGGTGCCGGTCCAATCACAGTGCGCATCATCATGTCCTCGTTGTCTTATCGCGTCTCTCTTCTTTCGGGTTCTTTCGTTCGTTTGTTCCTTCCGTCGGGAGAGAGCGACCCAATTTCGATTAAACGCCCCCTCGCGTAGGTTGACTACGAGCACCCGCGATGCCGCTGCCGCTCGCGCTCCAGCGCCTCCAGCTCCGGGACAAGGCCAACTTTCTCAACTATGTCAAGATCGAATTCCAGCTTGTGAAGAAGGAGTGGAAGATCTTGCTGCCGTGTATCATCATGCAATGTACGTCGGAGGAGGGGACGACTCTTGCTGGCTCTTGTTGCGAAGGAGCGACTGACCGTGGGATGGTGAGCAGACGTCCACGCCGTGTTCCACAACCTCGCGTACTGGATCCAGGGCAACAAGCTGTCGGTCGAGCAGCGCGTCACACTCTACGATCTCGGCTTTGCATTGATGCCCGAGCTGAGGTGAGGATGCGCTTCTTTTATGCGGTTCCAGCTCGTGCTCACCTGTATACGTGGTTCTCTATGCAGTGAGACCAACTCGCACATCTCCGAGTACTTGGTATTCGGCGCCGTCTTCGCGCCGGCGATTCTGCTCGTGCTGTCGGTGCCGCTCTTTCGCCAGAACCCGCAGCAGCCGCGCTACATGGCGATCATCCTCAAGCGCGTGCTGTTCCACATCAGCGTGGCGTTGGTGTTTCGTATCATCTCGTTCCTGGTCACGGCACTCCCGGGCTCGGCGCGCCAGTGCCGCCTCCTCTACGACGACGCGTGCCTGGCCGCCAACCCTGGCAACCCGACGCGCTGCGTGATCCCGAATGAAGACTTTATCCCCCCATCAACGGGGGAGCTCTTTGGCCGCATCGACGCATTGAATGGCTGTGGTGATCTCATGTTCAGCTCGCACACGATCTACACGCTCTCGCTCATCCTCACGGTGAGCAAGTACTGGTGGAACAAGTGGCTCTTCGCCGTGATGATCTGCGTGCAAACGGCGATCGCGTTCCTCATCGTCGCGTCGCGCAAGCACTACACGCTGGACGTGTTCTCGGCGCTGTACATCGTGCCGCTGCTGTGGTTCACGCACGAAGCGTACTACCGCGATATCAACCACAAGGACGTGCAGATCAACGCCAAGTCGATCTACGATTTCTACGGCGTCGACATCTCCGACGATCTCGGACCGGCGTCTCCGGTCTTCACGCCCGACCCGGAGTCCGGCACACCCTAACTGCCTATTATAGCGCCTCGACCAGTCTGGCATGGGTTTATAATACATATCCGCAATACAGAACACACACACGCCATCTTGTCATCGTCCAAAGAAACCTGCGTTTCGACAATGGCCTGATTAGCTTCTTGTGAATCAGGCTAGTCTATCATTCGTACTGTAGATGCCCTGCTTCAGTTAGCATAATCATTCTCAGGCTGCAGCGTCTGAGTCACAGAATATGACATAAAGTGATGCCTTTGATGCTCACATCTACACACATTCTGGCAAATGATCCTGAACCCAGCGGTCTGAAGTTCAGACCGCTGGGTTGAAGACGACCAGTTCAGACTCTGAACTGGTCGTCTTCAGCAGAGTGATGGTCGATTGGCCTGCCTTTCGATGCCATGATCACACGCGAAGCTCTTCGTGCCAAGTGGAGCGGATCGGCTCAGTTCCTCCCGTCGAAGCTCATTCTCCATCTCTCATCGTTCTTTAAACGACCTCTCCCATCCGCTTCTCTTACATGCGGACCAGCGCCACCAGCTCCTCCGGGAGTGGCCACGGCAACACCAAGCCGCTGCAGCCACCGCCGCCGCCGCGCTTCCTCTCCTCGACATCGGCGCAGCTCCTCGCGTTGGTGGCGTCCCCGTTTGTGGTACTGCTTCTGCTATGGTGGGGGCTGATGGGGCTGCTGTTCCGACTCTCGAGCGTGGTCGTCGCTGTCACGAGCGTCGTCGTGACCTGGACGCTGTACCTCGTCATGCCCCACATCCCGACGTCGCTGATTGACTGGCCGATTGTGTTTACAATCGGGTACACTGCGATCGTGTTCGCGAAGACCACACCCAAGATTGTACCGCTCGGTATCTGGTTCGCACTCGCGGTGTACGCAATCGTGCGGGGTGAGCTGTACGATACCAACGGCGATGACGCGGCGTCGTCGCTACTTACCGTCCAGATCGCACTCGGCTGTGTGCTGCCGCTGTGGGTCGCGATTTGCCGCCTGCGGCTCTGGGTGCCTGCCGATGAAAAGACGCTCGAGCAGGTGGAGAAGAGGATCTATCGAAAATACGTTGTGATGGACCACACGGCACAGGTTATCGCCGGCTTGGGCACGGTCCACGTGCCATGCTGCGGCGACTCGTCACGCCTGCCGCCGCGCACGATTGTGCTCGTCCACGGATATGCTGCTGGCAATGCTTTCTGGGCAGCGGTACGTTCGGACATACTTGGACGGACGCAGTCGTATGGCTGAGCGACTAATTTCTGGCGTGTGTATGGACTAGAATCTGCAAACGCTGGCGAAGTTCTTCAATGTGTACGCGGTCGAGTGGAAAGGAATCGGTCGCTCGATCCGCCCAACGTTCCACCCTAAGATGGTGCGTTACGTTGCCCAGCATGGCCACAAGTCTGAGGTCATCTGCTAACCAACAACGTTCCTGGGACTTTTGATCGTGTAGGACCAAACGACTGACGACTTCTTCGTCGAGTCTCTGGAAGAATGGCGTCGCGTCATGCAGCTAGACCGATTCATTCTGTGCTGCCACTCCATGGGGGTACGTTATGCCAGATATGGGACAACGTGCGTCATTGCCACCCGCTGAGCGTATTCGTTCTGCATCCTTACAGGCCATCTACTCGTCGTACTACGTGGAAAAGTACGCGCAGCATGTCGACCACCTCATTCTCGTGTCGCCAGCAGGCGTCGCCTCATCGGGCAAGAAAAACGACGAACTCTTCTGGGCCGTCAAGCTCGCGGCCAGGTTCTACATCACGCCAATGAGCCTCATCCGGTTCTGCGGGCCGTTCGGACTATCATTGACCAAGTGGATTCTGCACCGCCGCATCCAGTGGGTTCCTGACACCAATATCATCCGCTCGGGCGACATGGACTTTGACGACATCTCGCTCTACACGTACCACAACTGGGCGTTGAAATCCTCCGGCGATAAGGCACTGTACACGCATCTCCACCCGGGCGCGTTAGCCCAGCGGCGACCATTAGACGACATTTTCACGCCCGAGAACGTCAAGGTGCCTCTCACGTTCCTCTTCGGTGGCGGCGGCGACTGGATGCCGAGCGATCGTGCCCAGGCGATCGTTCGCAACTTGGAGAAGACCCATTATGCCGTGTTCAGGCTCGTGCCGTCGGCCGGCCACCAAGTGTTCATGGACAACCCGACTGATTTCAACCAAATGGTGATCGACGCGGTCCACGATCAGGAACGCGCAGTCGCGAACGGGTTGCCGACAGGCTACCATGCCCACCACTAGAAATATTAGAAGTTCCCTTGCATTTCACAATACAGTACAGTCGAGAAGGGTCTCGGCAGGTCTTCGTATGCTCGCAACATGTAGGACCAAAGCAGGCGTACACGCACACCGATCGCACATAACAAGCACTTTCACGAACTCCCAGTCGACGCATGCTGTGATGCTTTGCTATGCGGGCCATATCAGGAGGGCCGTGCTGTCGTGACTCACGGCACCGACGGGTGACACATTCCCGTCGACGTGGCCGCCAAGTTTGACTTTCCGTGCCCTCATCTCCATGATGCCGTCTGATCACGAACGAATGGGTAAATCCCCCCTGCTTCCCGCAGAATTCCATGCAAGAGGGTGTGATCGAAAGCACCACGAGACGACCCCCTCCACTAGAGGCCCTCCAGCACGGGTCGAACGGCTCGAGGTCATTCCCACATTCGCCCCCAAGAGCTCAAGCCTCTTCCGTCTCCAGTGGAGACTCTCCACTCCCCACCAAGACCATGCAACTCACGCACTCGCTTGTCCTCGCCGCAATCGCGGTCCTCAGCAGCGTCAACGGCTTTTACATCTTCTCGAACGACCCGGTCGAGGTCGAGCACGCGGAGGTCGCACTGAGCGACTTCTACTCGGCGGTCGCCGTCACCTCGGTCGGCCACGCCGCCAACTACCTGGACCCGCAGCAGACGCCGATCTGCGTCACCGACGTGCTGCGTGTGCGGGAGGCCGTGTTCAATGGCACGCGTGACATGTTCATCGAAGTGAACGGCTGCACGGTCGACAAGCCACGGGGTCTGTGTGACCCGCGTGCCGAGTGCCAGAACGCGCCGTTCGAAGTGAACGTCATGGGCGCCGAGACCACGCCCGGTTTCGACCCCGTGGCATCACTGCGTCTCGGCCAGGCCGTCGAGTCGCCCTACAAGGTGCGCTCGATCGGTGTGCTGCTCTAATAAGCCTCCTCCCACCACCCATGGAAGCCTCGGTTCTTCAAAATACACACGTCACTTTGCCCAACTGTTACTACTGTTTCCATTTTAGTGATGTTGTATCCGCCGTGCTCTGTGGCAAACGCATTGCTGTGCATAAAGCTTTCGTGGACATGGCGTTCGAAAGACAGACACGCGTGGTGATCGCGCATCCGTGGGATGGTTTCGTTTCCCTGCATGTGACAGACCCCCCACGCCTTTGGTCCGAGCCCACCGATCAGTGTCACTGGTGCAGAGGAGATCGAACTCGTAGACGAACGTGCCGTGTTGGGTGCGATAGTCATGGCGACCGGGGAGGCACGTCATTGATGTGACATCAGCACGGCTGTCGCTGTCTGGATCCTGTTGACGTCGTCGACGCTGGCGTGTCGCTGACGTCGATGAAGAAGCAAGCGCATTGAACTGGCGCGGGACAAGGCACCCGGTACAGTACCAGGCACCGGGTGTTTGGCTTGAAGTGGCGTGAGCATGGTGGCCCTTCGTCTGTCGCAGGGCCAACGTCACGTCGCGCGGGAAACATCGCGGGAGTGGCGCCAGTCAAGACCAGCAACTCTCACGGTGGAGCAAATGGGCTCACCGTTGGTGACGAGCCTGTCGCGTGTTTGTGTCCCTTGCGATTGTGAGAAAAATCGCGTTCCCACTGTGGGATATGAGATTTCTGCAGGTTGACCAGACAATTCGATCCATTCACACAACAAAACGACTAATGTGGTGTACATGGGTCAACCTCGCCTTGGCTGATATGGAGTACGACGGTCTCAGCCTACGGGCCTTCAGGGTGTCGGGCGAGAGCACCGGGTCCAGGACCTTTCAGCAGACCTATGATACTGTATCATAGGTCTGCTGAAAGGTCCCACAGACCCAGCCACGCCTCTGTATCATTGATACAGAGGCGTGGCTGGGTCTGTCTGCCCGCTTTCCCGTTGCACACGGCAATGCACCCGGCAGGAGATCGCGTCCCTCTGTCGTACGGTATCCTGTGTACACACGGGGTGGCGGGAGAGGGACCATGATCTGCTCGAGCTCGGATGGCTCTCTCTCTCTCTTTCCCGTTGCGCTTGATTCCTCCACATAGGAAGGAACAGGTCCGAGGAGCCGGCGACCGATCCGTTCATTCTCCAATCCTCCTTCTCCAGCTCACACGCCAAGGACCTCACCATAATACCAGTCAAGCCATGCACTTCCTCCCGACCTTCGCTGCTCTGCTTTGCGTCGCCGCCTCGCCTTTTGTCCACGCCGAGGGCGTGCTCGTCGAGCCCAAGGAAGTCCGCGCGACGCGGATCCACACGGGCATCGCGGCGACGTCGCTGGGCGACAAGCGCAACTACCTGAACGAGGCCACGCAGCCGATCTGTCTGAACGATGTCACGCGCGTGCGCGAGGCCTCGTTCAACGGCACACTCGACTTGTACATCGAAGTGACGGGCTGCGCACTGCCGACGCCGCGCTGGACGGGGCTCTGCGACCCGCACGACACGTGCCGCGAGCTGCCGTTCGAGCTCCACATCGTCGGCCCCGAGTCCACGCCGGGCTTCAACCCCGTGGATGCGATGCTCAAGGGCCGGCCCGTCGACTCGCCCTACAAGATTCGCTCGATCATGCTGCTCTAATCAGGATTGTAATCAATTCACATTTGCTGGTCTCTGCGACGTGTGAGGATATCTGTGCCGTGGAGATGCATTTGCTGGTCTCTGTGACGTGTGGGGATATCTATGATCATTTGACGTTGTAGAAGAGCTCCACGCGAGAAGCGCTACAGCTCCGCCACCAAAGACACGAGAATATCTAACCAGCTCTGGGATTGCGAGTGGCTCCGTGTTGGGTGTCGGCCAGGCGCTTTCGCGACACGTTCCTCCCGTGCTGCCGATCCACCCGGTCTCTCCGTCGTGATGACGGCCATACTTGGCACCTGGTTTCATCCACGACGCAGGCGCCGTGGACGAAGACGAACCTCCAGTGGTGTGGGGCGTGGGAAGCTCCCACGCTTCCCACTGGGTCCCAGTCTGGGAGAACGTTGCGCTGGCTCGGTTCACCATTGTTGAACAACCCAAGCGTCGTGATCTGTGACTCCTGGATGACGCGGCGCTCCTGCTGGGTAAGTCGCAAGCTACCTCTCTAAATAATAGCATGAATTGATGGTATCAAATCTATTATAGAAGGTTTTTAGCAATCCACATCCCACCACCTGCCATCTCTGAGTCTGATGCAATGCGTTTTCCACAGGTACAGTGGCACTCTCTCCTGCTGGGGTCCTGCCCGGCTTCTGCAAGATACTCCAGTTGGTCTCGATTTTCCATCAATCAGCACGCCCGACGGGCTCAACCAGCTGGCAATTACGCGGCTTCCACCATCGATCGGGCTTCCCCGCGATTGGTCCGGATGTGGATGAAGCGCGTCGGCTTCTCCACGTCTCCCTGCACGCCGCCCGGTCCCATGCGAGACGCTCGCGGCCAGACGCTCAGTCGATAATTTCTCTCTCGCTGGCGTGATGCGTCTCGCCGTGCTCGCTGTTTTGCTCGCGACGTCCGCGGTCGACGGCGCCGACTTTTGCGACCTCATTCGCTGCAGCGACGCCTCGGAACCGGTGTGCGCCTCGAACGGCGTCACGTTCACCAACACGTGTCTCTTCCAAATCGCCAAGTGCCGCGACGCGACGCTCACGCTCGCCGCCAAGGGCGAGTGCGTCGGTGCCGAGGCAGATCCAACGACCTTCAAGCCCAACGCGACGACCACGTCCTCACCGACGACCGCCAAGCCCCCGGGGGCCGTGTGCGAGATGATGTGTATGGATCTGTACCAACCGGTGTGCGGCTCGGACGGCAAGACCTACGACAACCAGTGCAAGCTGCAGCTCTTTAACTGTAACAAACGGCTCGAGGAGGCGACCCACAAGCCCGTGACGATCGCTTCCAGCGGTGCGTGTGGTGCGGCCGCGGGCCCGGGCACCGTCACGCCGCCCACGAACGGCAGCGACGCCGATACGAACGCGAACGCGACCACGCCCCAGCCGGCGCGGGACTGTGAGGTGATGTGCCCCATGATCTACAAGCCCGTGTGTGCCTCGGACGGCAAGACGTACTCGAACTCGTGCGAGATGCGTCGCGAGGGCTGCTACGCCCGCTCGCAGCTCACGCAGGTCTCGGAAGGGGAGTGTGTCGGTGGCGATGGCGAGGAACCGGCCAAGACCACAAAGGCGCCGGCGCCTCCAGCCAATGCCACAGCAGCCCCAACCAACACCACGACGCCTGCCCCGACCTCGGCTACGCCCGCGGCGACGACCAAGGCTCCTCCTGCCAACGCCACGACGCCAGCTCCTACGTCGCGTGGGTGCCCTCGTGCATGCGCCAAGATCATGAAGCCCGTGTGTGGCTCGAACGGTGAGACGTACAACAACAAGTGTGAGTTTGAGAACGCCAAGTGCACGCTCAAGATCGCTGGTCTCACGTCCACGAACGGAGAGTGCCCGGCCAAGGACGCGCAGGAGCCGACGGCCGCACCCGCCACCAACACGACCAAGCCGGCGACGACGCCCCGCAAGTGCTCGACCATGTGCACGGACCAGTACCAGCCAGTGTGTGGCTCAAACGGCAAGACCTACACCAACAAGTGCTTCTTTAACGTAGCCAAGTGCCAGCAGGGCACGCTCTCCACGCTCGCAGTCGCCTCGGAGGGCGAGTGTACGGCTGCTGCGGACGCGGACAGTGATGCCTCGCCGGCTCCCAGTGCATGCCCTCGTGTGTGCACCAAGATCATGAAGCCCGTGTGCGGCTCGAACGGCGAGACGTACAACAACCAGTGTGAGTTTGAGAATGCCAAGTGCACGCTCAAGATCGCAGGTCTCACGGCCAACGAGGGTGAGTGTGCCGCGGCTGCTGATGCAGAGACCCCGACGGCAGCTCCTGCGGCGGGTGCGGCCTGCCCACGCATGTGTGCCTCACTGTACAAGCCGGTGTGCGGCTCGAACGGCGAGACGTACAGCAACCAGTGCGAGTTTGAGAACGCCAAGTGCACGATCAAGATCGCGAACCTGACGGCGACGGAAGGTGAGTGTGCCGCGGCTGCCGACGCCGACGTGGAGACGCCGACGGCGGCTCCTGCAGCGGGTTCTGCGTGCCCTCGTATGTGTGCTTCGATCTACAAGCCAATGTGTGGCTCGGACGGTATCACGTACAGCAACCAGTGCGAGTTTGAGAATGCCAAGTGCACCAAGCGTATCGCGAACTTGACCGCCAAAGAGGGTGAGTGTGCCTGAGCAAGTTTCGGAGACGGTGGGAGGCTGGTCACGATCTCTTTTTGCTGAGACCGACCGGCTGCCCGTCGATTGTGTATGAAACCCTGTGTGTAGTGAGTCTAGAATGCGTTCACCGAGCGTACAGAGTAAGAGAAATGTACTGCTCGAGCTGTTTAATCCGTAATGGAACCCTTGATCGGACATCCAGCTGGTGAGCTCTGCGTTGATGGATGAGTCTCACATCATCAAGTGAGACTTGGGCTTGGGGAGTTGAGGTTGACGCGATCATGGGTGAGTTGAGTCGATGGCTGCTTCAACTTGCTGCGTCTGTCTCTTTAGAGAAGAAAGGAGCTGTGGATAATGGATGCGTCACTGGCTTGTGTATTATGGTACATCTCTATGGGGGTTTCAATGACGTAGGCGTCGGTTGATAAATACTCTACAGCAGCCACGTGGCCGCGAAATGTGCACGCTCCCACTGGGCAACGGCCGCAAGCGCCGTCACGTGGACGTCGTCGGCCACGGCCTGTGACACGCACTGCACACGGCCGCCGGCCGTGACCGCGAAGCTCGTCGCGGTCTTCTGCGAAAACTGCATCCAGCGCATGCCCTTCTCCACATACGACACACTTTGAAGTGGATGCACGTGGCTCTCAAACAGGCTCGGCGCGACCGACGAGATGCCGACCATGACACCACTGGTGGTGCGCACGCGGAACGCGACGCACACGTCACGCTCGACCGAGGCCGCCTCATGGAGGTCGCGGGCGACGACCGTGTCGAACGCGATCAGGATCGCATCCTCGCTCAGTCGCTTGAGCACGTGGGACCGCGTCGTGGAGCCCGAGCCGTGCTTCATAAACGCTGCAAACTGCTCCGACGCGAGTAGGTTCTGCCACGCGCTCGCCGTCACACGCGCGTAGTCCGATTCGGGCTTGTCGGTGTACTCTTTCTTGGATGTGTACGTGAGCACTCCCGACTCGGTGGTCTTGCGACAGTCCCAGCCGAGCATGGTCTCGCCGACGACGCTCGAGAGTCCCATCGCAGCCTCGGCCGAGCGGCGCGCCGTCGCGACGATCGCGTCCGAGCACAGCTTGTCGGCGATCGCGCCGCAGAGCTGCTCGCGCGTGAGCGGGCTCTTGAGCACGCCAGCAAGCTCGTGGAGAAAGAGCTCTTCACGAGCACGCTGCGGCATCTTCGAGGCACGGAAGCCGTAGTTCTCCTGAGCGACGTCGCACGCGACGCGCTGCAGCCGCTCGATGCCGCGCACCATTTTGACACGCTGGATGCCGAGGTCACTGTCGGTGGAGGTCTCGACGGACGACGACGGCGAGGCCGCACGGCCGTGACAGCGGGCAAAGTACATCTTCTCCAAGTGCGCGACGGTCGCACGCAGCTTCTCGAGCTTTTTTTCTTCCGTGAGGCTGCAGTACTGGCGAGCACGCGCGCTCTTGGTGGTCGCCGGCGACATGGGCTCGTCGTCGCTGGTCACGACCACTTCCTGGAACGGGTCGACATCGTCGACCATGAACGCGGCCATCGCGTCGAGCTCGTCCACGGGCGAGCCCATGATGGGCTCAAGCAGGACGCTGGTGGCGTCCTCGTCGTCGTGCGTGTGGGTTTGCTGCACGTCAATCGTCAGCGCGGTGGCCGCCGTGGGCGTCGAGGGCTCGTGCTTGGAGGGCGCGGGCTCGGAGGTCACGCGGATGTCGCGCACGGCGAACGCCGTCTTGTCGCCAAAAAGCCACGCGTCTTCGTCCGCGACCGCTGTCGTCGCGCTCGCGAGATCGAGCGGCTTGAGCGGCATCGCCAAATCCTCAAAGAACGCGTCGTGCTCGGGCAGCTCGCTCGCCCAGAACGCGTCGAACGCGGCGAGCTCAACATTCACGGGGCTGCTCATGTGCTGTGGGTGGTGGAGTGTGGGGACCTGTCGAGCGCGCCGGAGAATGGCAAATGGAGAGCCCGATTGAGGAGACGCACTCGAGTCGCGGATCCAGAACCCACTCCCATCTCGAGAGAGAGAGAGCGAGAGAGGAGAGAGGGGGGGACGGAGAAAGGAAGGAGCCTCTGCGTGATTGTACTGCGGCTGTCCGCCGGCCGATCTCTTGCGCGTCGCGGATAAATGGCCTGTCCCGTGGTCAGCGTGTACTTTCCCATGCGATTTCAAATCCACTCACCAAAGGTGGGGCTCAGCCAGCTTTGCACCAGCGTCACGTCTGCTTCCCATCAAATGGCTCGTCTCGCGTGAACTGCGAACCAGCTGGTGCGCGACTGTCCGGTTCTTTGTACGCATTGCGTTCCAAAGAGCTCAGCAGAGGTTTGTTGTGGGCGGCCGTCTGAGATGCTTTCTCGTCCCCAAAAAACCCGCACATTTGTTGCTGGCTGCCACACCAACGTCGCAGCCCCAGGTGAGTCACCACTTGGATGCCTCAGCGAGTGCCGAGGGGACTGGGCTGGCAGCCTACAAGTCCCAGCCTGAGGGTTTCTCCAGGGTCTCCATGTCGGGTACTGCGCAGTGCTGGATGCGAGAATCACGGCTTCGCTCGGTTCAGTCGCGTTCTATGGATTTTTCACGCGCTGGATCCAGTGTGCGAAAAGGGAGTCGCCCACTTCGCACTCGAATCCCAGATCAGCGCATCGCTGGGGTGAGGGAGGAGTGCGTGGATCCAATCCGCTGTACCTACCGTGTCAAACTTCCCTGCACGAGGGATGTTCTGTACCTACCGGTATGTGCCGTACTGTACGGCTTACCTTCGTGACCGTCCACTGTGGAAGGAAGGGATGGATGTGTCAACGGCAACTCGTTCCATTCGGTTTCGTCAGTGGATTTCTTGCCCTGGGTGGTCCATTTGCCCTGCCGCGAAGAGCTCTGATCGCGTGCTCGACTCATCCAGAGGCGCATGGTGGACGATCACAGGTGTATTGAGCCTAAATCGACGGGTCCGCCGTCCTAAGCACCGCCATCCAGATGTGCGGCTGCAGAATCGGGTGGACGCGCAGTCACCATTGACTGATGGACGCCACCATGCTGGACGCCATCAATGTACTTGGATTCCATCAACACCAATGTGTTTTGGTGGATCGAGGTAGCGGTACAAGACGGCTGCATCCACCCACATCCATGGCCGTGGCATCTAAGCACTGCCACACTAATACTGGTACAGTACAAGTAGCCATCTTCGTACTATAGGAAGTTCGTAGTGCAGAAAACCATGGACGGGGCCATCATAATCTTGATGTGTCAGCATGGGGTGCCTAAAGATCGGACGAGCGGGCCCTGGAGTCCTCCAAGTCTGGACCTCAAGCGACTTGGTGGGCAGTTCTCTCGGGCTTTTTTCATGTGGGGACCAACAACAGGCTCGAGTCAGGAACAAGGAGATGTGAGACTTAGGCGACGTGGGTTGACCCCCATGCTTCACATAGCTGGGGCGGTGACCACTTCAAGTCGGGAAGAAGTTCACCGGCAACTTTGGTCAGCCCCGCACAGTTGTCAACGATCCCACAGTATTCACAAGGCCGGACCAAATGGCCACGACGTGGACGTTCTCTATTGCAGACCAAGAGGTCTACGAATCCTGAAGCAGTGGACGAGAGATTGGTCTCGAGTTCTGTGGAGACCAACGTTTGTACTATCATAGTAGGTCTTCTCCCCAAGAAGCAGCCACGTAGCGCCAAATGTACTAAGTTAGGGAGATCCGAGATCAGGTGGAAGAGTGAAGCCATTTCGTGTGGATGTAGACTGGCCAGGCGCAGTTGATTTCAGGTTGCACACGGTCGTCCATCCC
>JAADVY010000365.1:0-18357 GCA_023336035.1 Pythium plurisporium
AGCTCGAAAACTCCGCAGTGATACATATGATTTGTGTGGATAAAACATGTTGTATTATACAACATACGGCCACATGTTGTATTATACAACATACGGCCACATGTTGTATTATACAACATACGGCCACATGTTGTATAATACAACATGTGGTATTGGAGACGTTAAGTCCAGGCGTGAGTTGCATCAATCAGCTTTGGCAATGCAGCATTGAATGCTCAGGGTGCGTCAGGGTGACCCAAGCCTCGCCATCCATCATTAGTAGTCGGTAACCTCCGGAAAAAAAATCACACTAGTCGGAATCGAAACAAATGGTCGGAAATTTTTGACGTTGAAGACGTGTGCGTCGGGGAGAATGGAGTTGATCCTCAGGGACACTTTCTTTTGGAGACTCGCAAGGGGCGCTGGCGTGGAGCCGAGAGTGCCTGGTATGCTCCGCTCGTGTGAGGGTGTGTTTAGCCGTGGTCTCAAATCATAATTGACCTGCTCTCGATTCTCATTGCCCGCCGTCGCCGTACATGATTGGCTGAAATGTCGGTGAGGCACTCTTCCTTGATGGTCTCTACTAGAGACCATTGGTCTCACACCATTGGCTTCGGCTGCATGCTTTGCTCGCTGCGCCGTCTCCCGTCACGCGCCATGAGCTCTTCTGCGGTCCACGCGGCCGCCTCGGCGCCCAAGGAACCGCGCGTCGTGCAATACTATCTGGTGCGTTCCCTCTTCACCATCACTCTTCGAGGAGCTCCCCATGTAAGTGAGACCCCCCACGACTCGTTGTAGAAACAAGGCGTGTTTGACCCGGCGCAGCTCGAGGCCATCAAGCGCACGCTGAATGCGCCGCTGCCGTCGTGCTTCCGCGTGAACCCCAACTCGCCTGACGCTGCCGCGTACGTTTCTCTCTTTCTTTTTTTCTAGTCGAACGACCGACAAGCTCATGAGCCCATGTGACGGGACAGCATCCACGAGAAACTCGCGGGCGTCTTCCAGCACTCGTTCGACGGCGCTTCATGGGAAGGCACGGCCATCGCGCCCCCGAAAGAACTCCCGTGGTATCCGATCCCACACGGCGCCTGGCAGCTCGACAGTGGCAAGAATGCGCTCGGCAAGGCCGGTACGTTTCGCAGGATCGGATCCCCCTCGTGGCTCATTCTCGTACTAATGGGATTCCTTTGGCATAGCACGAGACCATGAAGGCGTGCGTGCATTCCGTGACTTTTTGCTGTACGAGACGAGCACGGGCAACATCACGCGGCAAGAGGCCGTGAGTATGGTGCCGGCGGCGCTGCTGGGCATCCAGCGCGAGCATCTCGTGCTCGACATGTGTGCGGCGCCCGGCTCCAAGACGAGCCAAGTGATGGAGCAGCTCGGACAGCAGGGCGGTGCGGCCATGGACGCGCAGTTTACGACCCAAGAAGGATTTATTGTCGCGAACGATGCGAATGAAAAGCGTGGCTACCTGCTCGTGCATCAGCTGCAGCGCATGGGTATGGACACGGCCGTGGTGACGTGCCACTATGGCCAAGAGTTCCCGGGCTTGTACATCGATGGGCAGCTCAAACGCACGAATGTGTTTGATCGCGTGATCTGCGACGTGCCCTGCACGGGTGACGGCACGATCCGCAAGAACCGCAACATCTGGGGCTCGTGGCTGCCCGGTGGCGCGCTCACGCTCCACAACATCCAGCTCGAGCTCGGGCTTCGTGCCGCGGCACTGCTCAAGCCCGAGGGTCTCATGGTCTACTCGACGTGCTCGTTTAATCCGCTGGAGAACGAGGCGATTGTCGCGGAGATGCTGCGGCGCGCGGATGGTGCGTTGGAGGTCGTCGACACCTCGGAGATGCTGCCTGGACTGATCCGTCGTCCGGGTATGACGCAGTGGCAGGCGGCGTGGCTCAGTCGCGACACCAACGCCGAACTCGAGTGGTTCCCGACCTACGACGACGTGCCTGTCACGCTCAAGGGCTTCCGTATCTGCAAGTCGATGTACCCACCTGAAGACGAGGCCATCAGTGCATCGCTTCGCCACTGCATGCGCCTCTTCCCGACGGACCAAAACACGGGCGGCTTCTTCGTGACGCTGCTCCGCAAGAAGCGTGCGCTGCCGGGGGAGAATGAAGTGGGGCTGCCGTCCTTTGAGGCAGTCAAGCCGCGCCGTCCGCACCCGGAGAACGACGACTTCAAGTGCCGCCTCTGTGGTGATGCCAGCCACACGATCCGCCACTGCCCCGAGTCTTGGAACGGCAAGCGGATCGCGCGTCAGAAGGAGGAGAAGCTCCAGAAGGAGGCGGAGCTCGCGAAGCAGCCCAAGGCCCCGCTCCACGGCTACGCTCCGCTCGCGCCCGACTACTGGACAACCATCAAGGAGTTTTACGGCATCGTGGACAGCTTCCCGCACGTACGTACTAGTAATTCGCTTTCTCATGGCGTCGGCGATCGTCTCTAATTGGCTATGCGTTTTTTTGTGGTCACAGCAACACTTGTGCTCGCGCTCGGACGGCGCCACGTCGATCTGTCTCGTGAACGAGAACGTGCAGCAATACTGTCTCCAGGGCGTCGACCTGCGTGTGCTCAACACGGGCGTGCGCTGCTTTGCCAAGGTCACGCGCAGCGCCGACCCGACGTTCCGCGCGACCGAGGAGGGTATCCACCTCGTGCTGCCCCATATGACCAAGCGCAAACTGACCGCGACTTATGCGGATCTCAAGACGCTGCTCGACTCGCGCGTGGGCGGTGCCGTGATGAATGAACACTTCTCCACGCCGCTCCAGCAGGAGGCAGCCGTGGCTGAGGCGGACGGCGGCGTCGGCCCCGTCGTGCTCGTGCTACCCGCGGGCGAACGCGACACCCACCCATTCGCTTTGCCCGTGTGGCTCGGCGCCAAGTCGCTCGGTCTGCTCGTGGACAAGAGCGCACAGAAACAGCTCCAGGAGGCACTCGCGCGGCGTGCGTGACCGGGATCTTTTTTTTCGGGCGTCCTTTCGGTATTAGCTTGTACAGGTCACGGAGCTCTTCGAAAATAGAATGGTACAGGTAGCAGATCCCGTTTTGACCAGCTCAATTAGGGATGAGATGGGTACAGTTAGGGACATGTCGAGATGAGTTGACAACACGGGAGAACGGACGAAGCGACCGATGGACGCGTCGCCGCCGTGCGTGGTGTGCGCGGCCGCGACGGCCTGTGCGCCACACACGTCGCAGTCGGAGAGCGCAGAGGTGGACGCGGCTGCGCGTCGCGCGAGTGAGAACGGCGCGCGCTTCCCGGAAGTGTCGCTCTCGTACCAGCGTACGAGCCAGCTCAAGATCTTCCTCTCCTGTGCGTGGTGTCTCAAGAGGGAGAACGAGTGGGTGGGTGGGAGACAGACTCACGCGGAGTGGATGTAGATGGTCATGACCGCTTCCAGCTGCTGGCGTTCCACTTGAAGCATGCATGTACGTTGTGGGATTTTTCGTAATTGGGAAGGTCTCTGTTACCACGGCGAGCGGCTGAGTGGAAACGATGCGGTTTTTGCAGTGCAGGCACGAGGCCACTCGGTGTGGGTGGACGTCGAGAAGCTCAAAGCCGGGATCGACTGGGAAGACGGCATCACGGGTGCGCTCACGTGGGTCAAAGAGGCGCAGCACGATGGCCGAGTACTGCTGCTCATGACGCCGCACGCGCTGCGTCGACCCGACGGCTACTGTCTCAACGAGATCGCCCGCGCGGCGTCCAATCGGCTCAGCATCTTCCCGGTCATGGTATGCGAGAGTGAGCCGCCTCCGGCGATCTCGATGCTGCCGTATTTTGATCTGAGAGACTGCGTGCCGATGGACCCAGGCGCGCTCGCGCTCGACGCCAAGAGCGACGCGTGGATCGCGCTCATGCAGGAGGCCGTCCACAGCGATGTGTTCCATCAAAAGACCCAGCGATTGTTTGCAGTGCTTGAGCTGGTGCGTGAGTGGGTGACTACAGCTCACGTCACGGGATCCCCCTAACGATTGCACTTTGTGGCGGGTAGTTTGATGCGATGAACTCGTATGGCGTGCCGGCGGTTGCAGGGGTCGAGAATCTTGGTCTACCAACGGCGTTTGACGGCCCGCATCACCGTGACTCGCGGGCGATGAGTCTCATGCGCCTGCTGTCGACCCACGCGAGCTCCGAGTCACTGCTGTCCGCCCAGTCGTCGTGTCCGTCGTCACCCTCGCGAATGACGCCGCACGGATCGTTCGATTTGGGCGGCAGCAGTGCGAGCGCAGGGTCGACTCTAAACTTGCAGAACCTGGTGATTGAAGAAGTGGTCGACGAGGCGGATGACTCGGACAATTCCGACGAATCGTCTCACGCAGCCGTCGCTGCGCTGAGCGCTCGGTACATGCTTAGCTTTGACGATAGCTGCTACGTGCTGGCGAAGCGGCTCTACGATGACCTCACGCAGCTGGGCTTTTCCATCCACGAGCCGCCACCGCCACCAGTCAGTGAGAACGACCAAGCAGCGGTGGACCAAAACGTGCAGGCCCACGAGGACGCACTGCGCTGGGCGGCGGCCGAGAAGAACGGGAAAATGATTCTGCTGGTCACACCCGAAAGCGTGGGCCGGCCTAGTGGCGTATGTCTCAACGATATCTCGGCTGCGATGTCGGCAGGCATGGGGTTTGTGCCACTCATGGTGCGGCAGTGCGAGATCCCGCTTTCCATTTGCCGCATCCAGTGGCTCGACCTCTCGGACTGCCTGATTTACCATCGCAAGCTCTCAGACGGCGGCAGCAGTGAGTCGACGAGCCTTGTCGCGTCGGCCACGATCAATGAACCACGGTACACGACTCGACGGGACCAGCTCGTGACGGCTCTGAAAGGCAAGCTCGACCACGATGGACAGCAGGCTCGGCTGTTTTCTCTGCTCTCGCCGTTCTCATTCCAGCTCCAGATCAGTCAGCTCACGCAGCGATTCACGGGTCGCGCGTGGCTCTTTGACGCGATTCGCGAGTGGATCGACGCACCATTGACGAGCTCCGGGAGCAAAGTGTTTTGGGTCACGGGTCAGATCGGCGCGGGCAAGACTAGCGTCGCGGCCAAGATGGTCCAGCAGATCCCGGAGATCGCGGCATTTCATTTTGCGCTTCAAGAAGACGACCAGACCCAGCTCGCTCGACGGTGTGTGCTGTCACTCGCGTACCAGCTCACGACGCAGCTGCCCGAGTACGCGGTTTTCTTGCAAACGGGCGAACCGTTGGAGGAGATTGTGCCGGTCTCGTCGGTGCAGTCGCTGATTGCTCATCTGCTAATCACGCCACTCAATGCGATCGCTCGACCCAAGTCGGACAAGCCGCTGATTCTATTGATTGATGGACTAGAGCACCTCGCGACCAACAAGGAGAGTGGGGGAGGAGGTGGGGGCCTGCCGCCGATGCGACCTGCATTTGGAGGACCACCCGGCGGAGGGTTTGGTGGAGATGCTGGCTCAGATGAATGCCTCGTCTCGCTGCTGCCATCGCTCATCTCGAGACTGCCCTCGTGGGTCCGAGTCATCTTGCTCAGCCGCGAAGACCACAACATCGTGCTGAAGCTGCAAGACTACAGCCCGAGCATCTCGTTGGATCGTCGTGAGAAGGACAATGAACACGACATTCGCAGCTTCGTTGAGATGGCACTTTGCTCGCCAACCCACGGCAAGCAAGGCCACCTCCACCATCCGCTCAGCACCTCCTCGCAAACGAGCTCGAGTGGCGCTCCGGCCGGCCGCCACCGCTCTCCATCGATCACCTCCTTTTCCGACTCGGCTCCTTCCAAGTGCAAGATCAGCGACGAGCAGGTGGAACTGATCACGAAGCGAAGCGAAGGACTGTTCCTGTATGCCGTGAACATTGTGCAGTCGGTGGAAGAAGGGCGGCTCACAGCGGACCAACTCGCATCGCTGCCGCTGGGCCTCGGAGGATACCTACGCCAGTTCTTTGAGAGCCACTTTGACGATGCGACCTACAAGGTGAGTATTCTTCTGTGTTTTCACTGTAATTGGTCTCTTGACTTAGCTACTGTCTTTGTGGTAGACCAAGATCCGTCCCGTACTCGAAGTGTTGGGTGCTGCGTACGAGCCCGTGACGACGACGATGCTTGCGTCTATCTTCAACTGGACAACGTACGACCAACACGAAATGACCACGTCGTTCAGTGCGTTGTTCTTCATCTCGGACGATGGCTTCGTGCGGCCGTTTCACTCGTCAGTGTTGGAGTGGGTCCGGGACATCAAGACCGCCGGTCCGTTCCTCGCGGACGTCGCGCTCGGCCACAATCGCATCGCACAGTGGGCTGTCGCCGAGTACCAAAGCGTCGTCGAACGCAAGCACAACGACTTTGTGAAGCTCAAGTACGTCGTGATGCGTATTCGTATCGTTCTGCATGTCCGTATGATCCGATGTTTGATACGCTGTTCTTCCTTGAACATGTCAGCTTTGAACTGGAGAGCTCCGGTTCCAACAAGAACAAGATGCATGTGTACATCGTGCGCCACTTGGTGAACCATCTCATGGTACGGTCGGCTTCATTACTGTACAGACGACGTACGAGCTCATCTGACAGGTCATCATTTCCACAGCAAGTCGACAGCGACGAGTGCATGGCGCTCGTGGGCAAGTTCGCGGCCGACGAGAACTTCCAGCTCGCGCGCCGGCTCTTGAGCTTACGCATGGAAGGTCTCGCGAGCTTTTTCCACGGCGACATCACCCGCGAGCGGTCCCAGGAGCTGCTGCTGGCGAACCGCCGAGAGGGAAGCTTTCTGATCCGCTACAGTGCTCGACAGAAGTCGTACTGCGCCTCGTTCATCGAGAAGATCGACCCGGAGACGGGGCTGGTCCGGTTTGCCCACAATTTGATCCACCATCTAGAAACCGGCGCCTATTCGGTGGTGCCGCCCAACAAAGTCACGGAGCGGACCACGGTGTTTCCCGATCTCGTGAGCTTTGTGGAGGCGTACCAGCGGCGTGGCATTTTGGTCTCGGCCGTTCCACGACTGACACCACTCAATCGCGAGACCTCAACCACACCGTATTGAGAAGAGTAGTCTATTAGGCCATGTGATACGGGGGGACCGACAGATCGAAGAGACCGACTTCGAAGCTCGCGACGCCGCGCTCGTTGCGAGCAAATGGATCGGCTCCCTACAGAAATACGAGTGAGAATTTGTGTAGCTGTCTTGTGCGATCTGACCACACGTACAAACGCCAACAACAGTTGGGCGAGCTCCCTGGAGTTCTCGTACGCCGCAAGGTGCAGTGGGGACTCTCGCTGCCCACCCGAAACCAAGTGAGACCATTTGACCACGCTTTTCCCTTCTCGCAAAACCGAGTTCACGTACTCCGGGTGTTGCCACCGTCAGGTTCGCACCACTGGACAGCAGCAGCGTCACGCCTTCAATGCTGTTGGCCTGGATCGCGCGGTGCAGCGGCGTGAAGCCGAACGCGTCGACCACGTTGGGGTCCGCACCGTTCGCGAGCAGCAGCTGCATCGTCGCGGTGCTCTCCGCCGCAAAGTCTGCACTCGCCGCGGCTGCCGCATGGAGAGCTGTAGCTCCATTCTCACCAGGGAAGTTGACAGCGTGGACAACCGAGGCGCTCTCATCCAAGAGCGATCCTATCGCGTCGCTACGAGCCTGCGAGGCCGCCTCGACCAGCAGAGCGCCACCCCCATAGAGATCGAGGTCGCGCAGCGCCTGTATCTTGGTGGCGTCACGTCGACACGCACGCCACTGGTCCATGGCCTGAGAAAGTGTCGTGGTGGCGTCCCCTGCGGCGGCGTGTGGGATGTTGCAGAGCGGGTCGTCCACGCTGCTCTTGCAGGGCGAGGCCCCTCGGTAGCAGCGACCGTCGTCACCACACCGCAGCGCATCTACGGCATAACCGCCGCGTGAGACCTAGCACCATCTCGGTAACAAGATGTAGAGCTCACCGGGACCGCTGCGGCTGGAGCCACAGCAGGGCAGCGCGCGCGTCGCGGCCGACGAGAAGCTGCAGCAGTCGGCGGCGGAGACGCCTGAGACGGTGGGAATAGACAGGCGTTCGGTCAGTCACGGGACAGGATCGTGAGCTCAACACACAAAAAATCCACGTGCAGATGCTCGGCTGGCAGGAGGCAGAGGTCGCGACGTGCGCGACGCAGAGCAGCGCGAGCCACAGCGGGGGCATCTCGATGGATTGGGAACAAACGATCCCCCCAAGCGTCCTTCCAGATGGCGAAGAGCCGATACCTACACAAATTCACCAATCAGATGTCTCCATTTCTTCTTTTCAGCGAATCGTTGAGGCCTAAAATGTACCCATCAAAACTTGGGAGGGTTCACACAGTGCAATGGGGGGTATTTTTACGAGCGTAACCCGGACGAGTGCGGTGCTCGTCGCTACCGACGGGTTATTTCGGACATCGCTATGGTACGCAAGTCCCTCACCCACGAGTCTGGGACGCCTGAGACGCTGGAGGCTCCAGCGACGAGCGTACACGCGTAATATGGTGCAGACCATCGCGGTCTCCGAGGCCACGCTGGTGGACAACATCGTACGCAAATCTGCCGTGTGCTGGGGGATTGCTCCACGGGGATCTGACAGCGAGTGTGTGCTTTGCATCAGACTGCGTTCTTACTAGAAGATCCCGATTCGATCAACTGCGCGTCGAATTGGTGGCACCCGCGAATCAAAGTGCTGGAGAAATGGCTGCGAGAAGACGCCAACAAGGCCACGATGCCTGACGACGGCACGGAAGAGGTCGGTGCGCAAAGTGGCCTCTACATTCGTCGTGACGAGATCAAACTGATTGGCGTGATCTGGTGCAGATGATTCGAAGCCTCATTCAGCGCGGTGATATTTACACACAGAGCCAGCTCAAATGCTGGAAGCACATTTGTACGTGACGATCTCTCATCGTCCTGACCTCCACCGTACGCTCAACTGATGTCATGGGTGGTTTGTAGTGCTCGAGCTATGCGATATTCCAAGTCTTGCGATGGCATCGAGCATGGTAGAACCTGGAGACGGTGTCGTGTCAACCAGCCCCAGTCGAGGGAAGTTGCGGCCAGGCAAAGAGCTCATCATTCTCTCGGACGAGATTAATCAGGAGACAGCAAATACCGAATCAGCGCCATTATTATCGGATGAGCGAGGTAGCCACAGTGCGCCCATACTCAGCCCGCAACGCACCCTCGCGGCATCGACAAATAACAATGCGAGCTCCAAGAAATTTGCGAATCTGTCGATGATGGAACGTCAAGCCGAATGGCTGAGAAAAAAAGAGGAAAAACTCGCGGCCGAGAAGCTCCGCCAGGACGAGGAAAAGCAGAAGGAGCTCACATTCCAACCCAAACTGATCCGACGGTCGACATTCAACAGTGATCGACCAGCACAAGAGGATAAACAGCCGCCGTCCGCGCGATCGATTGTCGTCGCTCGCTCCGAGTCGTTTGCGGCGACCGCAAAGAGCAACAACGAGACGACCGCGACCGAGACTCGGCGCCCACCGAGTGGAAACATCAATGCACGAAGAGGCTCCGCAAAGCCCGGCAAGAAGAAGAAATTTATCCCGGTCGATCAACGACTGGAAGTGCAGTCGGATCTGCTCGAGTCGATGAAGTACGAGCTCGAGGCCTCGATGCAGCGGACCGCACCACTGACGAGCCCGATCAAAAGTCCTCTACAGAACAATACCAACGATAGTGCTACCAACGATCCGCCCGGTCCCGACGTGTCGCTCACAAGTGAGGCAACCGCCGAGGATCCATCGACCCCAATGGAGCTCAAGTCGTGGCCATCGTGTCCGGTGATTGGTGGCTTCCGTGTCGACTTTGACTCGAGCGACACCAAGGCACGACTGGTGCTGCAAGACGCTTCGCGGTTCGAGCTGAGCTCCATGTACCGCAAGACCGACCGCAAGGCGCAGCGCGACGGCGTGGCGCTCCACATGGGGCGGCGCGAGGACACGTACGAGGAGGAGGTCATCGCGATTCTATTCGACAAGGAAAAAATCAGCGAGAGCGACGCCGCCACGTGGTGGAAAGACCACGAGCACCGCTTCGCACAGTACATCCGCGACCGCACACCGGCCGCGGCGAGCCACGCACTCGCCGCCGCTGTCTCCGCGCTCACGTCGGGCTAATGTTTTAACGAAGTGCCATGGCTCCATTTTCCCCATCAGTCAAAAATGGACGGACTCAGATCTACTGTATCATGTTCTGAGACTGAGACGTTGCCCGCTCCGTCCCGAGAACGATTGTCGCAGAAAAGTTTATTCTCTGTTTCGCTCTCTACGGTACTGTTTTCCGACCCAGTCGGGAAGTTGCCCGAAGGAAGCCGAAGGGAAAGGGGGAAACCCCTCCTCCACTGCCGTCCGGCTCCGCTGCATGGGCCAACCGCTGAGCGCCGCCGCCTCGCGCTCGCCTCGCATGGCGTCGCCGTCGTCGTCGTCGTCGTCACTCTCGTTTCCGCCGCTCACGACCGACCCCATGGACGTCGACGACGACGACCGTCGCGCGGCGCCGCCGCCGCCGCAAGTGGATTTGGCATCCGCCACGTCGCCGACGCTCGCCGGCACAGACACAGCCGCCGCGAATGTTCTCCCGGCGCCGCGTCGCTCGCTCTCGGCGCGGCTCGTCGGCTCTGGGTCTGCTTCGTCGTCGTCGACCACGCGACCGAGTCTCGCGCCGCCGAGTGTGGACGAAACCAAGCCGTCTTCTTTCAACGACCTTGTCGACCCGCTTGTGCCCACGCCCATCGCACAGGTGCCGATGCAGCGCTGCAGTGTGACAACGCATTTGCGGCCGTCGTTTGTCACGGCGCTGTCGTTGCCGCGCACGGAATCCAAGCTCGGACGGCGCCGCTCCACGGCCGCGATGCTCGCGGTGCAGCATGTTGTCGAGCGGTCGCCGGTCGTCGAGCCGGCGCCCCCCGTGCTCCCGCCCGCTGTGGATCTGGAAGACATTGGTGTCAAGACGCGTACGATGTCCTCCCCTAGTGGCTCGGCGGTGTCGTCGCCGGCCTCGTCCGGCTCGCTCTCGGACGATGAGGAATCTGTGGACGAGTTTGGAACGAGCTCGTCGGATGAGGAACTGGATGGCGAAGACGATCTTGAGGTCAACGACTGGCTCGACGAACCTGTGGACGCAGTGTTCACGCCGAAGAAGTCGGATCTGTCGTCTCCGAATCGACGAGGACGATCGTTTTCGTCCGTATCATCGACGTCGACCAATGCATCTCGCTCGGCTGGTGGGCACTCCCATTCCATGTCCGGATCAATGCTGACGAACAATGCCTCAAGCAACCGACCAAGCCTGCCGGTTATGGGTGGGAATAGTGGTACCAGTAACTCATCGCTATCGACGTGGCTCAGTGGCCAAGAAGATGCCGACGACGAAATGGATTTCGAGTACGAACCTGTCGCGTTGACCGACTTCATGCGAGAGAACATGCCAGTGTACGAAGTGATGAAACAAGTTCAGCTCTTCCGCAATTTGAGTCAGAACCAGCAAGAGCAAGTGCTGCGTGCACTCAAGCCAGCCAAGTTTCAGGCCAATGAGATCATCGTTCAACAAGGTACCCGAGGTTCGCGCTTCTATATGATTGCGAAAGGTGAAGCTGTTGTTACGAAGAAGATTGACAATGATGACCAAGAGCGCATGATCACACACTTGCATCCCGGCCATTACTTTGGCGAGCTTGCACTGATCTACGATGACCCGCGCACAGCCACGGTTCGTGCGGTGAGCGACTGTGAGCTGTTGTACCTGACGCAAGAAGATTTCCAACGCATTGGTCAGGTCCATTTGAGTCTGATGCTTCAGCAGGTGCCATTGCTCGCGCAGTTAAGCGGACGTGATCAAGATGCCGTGTTGAGCCGACTTAAGCCGGCCAACTTCAATGATGGAGACTACATTGTACGCCAGGGCGACCAAGGCACACGCTTCTACATGATCACACGTGGTGAGGCTGTGGTAGTTGAGAAAGATACTCGTCCTGGTGCGAAGGAGGACCAAGAACGAGAACTGACACGGCTGTACGAGGGACATGTCTTTGGTGAAATGGCATTGATCTATAGTGAGCCTCGCACGGCGTCAGTGCGTGCAATCGGGCCCGTCAAATGCCTCTACTTGACCAAAGAAGATTTCGACAAGTGCCTCACTTCTGAACGCTTCCACCGGTTTATCCAACACGCATATGTGGAGAAGGCCACGCGTCGTGCTATGCGCCTTAAAGTGCAACAGCGCGCAGAAAAGGAAAGTGCCACGCCTATGGTCGCATCCCAGGGGTCATCCAACTTCGGCTTGATGCCTCCGCCAGCGCCTGCATCGCCAGTTCGGGCAGCGACTGAAACCAAAAAGCTTGTGCGTCGACTTAAAAATGGACAGAAAGTCGTCAACAAGTACGTCATTAAGGGGGACTTGGGGAAAGGAACCTTCGGTCGTGTCAAACTATGCCAAAGTGAGGAAGATGGGAAGATGTACGCGGTCAAGATCATGACCCGCACATTTGTTCAGCGCATGGCCGGCAAAGAAGATCAATTACAAGATGTATTGCGACGCGAGGTTGCTATTATGAAAAAGCTCAACCACACCAATGTTGTCAAGCTAGTTGAGGTAATTGACGATCCTTCCAGTCAGAAGATGTATTTGGTTCAAGAATACGTTCAACACAACCTGATGGATGAAGTGAACAAGGCAAGAGGACTGAGTCAAGAAGTTGCACGCAAGTACACACGTGATTTACTCGTCGGGTTGAACTATCTCCACTTCCATAAGGTTATTCATCGAGACATCAAACCCGAGAACATTCTTGTGAGTGCCGACGGCGTTGCGAAGATAGCTGACTTCGGAACGGCACGAATGGTGATGAACGAGAGCGAATCGATTTCGGGTGCCAAGGGAACTCCCGCATTCATGGCCCCGGAGATGTTTGACCTGGATGCAACTTACCACGGACCCTCGGTTGACGTATGGTCACTCGGAGCAACATTGTACATGATGATCATCGGTGTGCCACCATGGCTCGCTGACAATGAAATCATTTTGGCAGAGAAAGTGCAGCACGATGAACTGACGTTCCCTGCCGACTATGAGCGCACGATGGACCCTCACCTGAAGAATTTGATCCAGCGAATGCTCACAAAGAACCCCAAACTTCGCATCACTCTGAGCGATTGTTTCACTCATGACTGGATAACGAAAGAAGGAAGCGACCCTCTCATTGCTACCACTGGTCCATCGACGGAAGGCAACGAGTTAATGACTGTTTCAGTGGATGAAAGTGAGCGCGCTATTCGAAACATCCCTGAACGGATTGATCTCAGCTTGGCCGAGTTTTTAGAGCAGGCTCACAATTTGGTGAAGACGCGCCAACAGACAGGTGGAAGTAACCACAGTATCCACCGCACAGGCAGCGGTCAGTCGTGGCCCACCGGTGGCTCGGCAAATGGTTCGCTTCAAGAAAAAGGAGCATCGTCTTCCTCACTTGCGGATAACCGTTCAGCATCGTCTTCGTCTTCCAGTCCCAGTCGGGCTTCTGCTGATGAAACGACGCGTATCATTCGAGCGTGGCGTCATCATAAGCGAGTGCAACTCATGTATGGTCATAAGGAGCTGTCGGAGAAGAGTCGCGAGCTTCTACTGGAACAAAAGCGTGTCGCATTCTCTGCAGAGCGGGCGAAGGTGACCGAGATCATTCTCCCCACAACCAATCCATCCGGTTCATCCTCTGCGCCGAAAATGCGTCTTCAGAATTCCAACGGCGCACTCTCTCCGCGTGACCGCCACATGTCTTCGCCTGGCATGCTCGGATCACCGACTGGCCACACACTCACGAAGAAGAGCAGCTTCGGGTCCTCCTCTGTCGACGAATATCCGTCTCTAAATGAAGGCGGTGTCGGCGGGTTCGGTCGAACTTCGTTCACGTCCGTGTCGGGAATGTCTGACCTGTTATCGGTTGATGAGACAGTGACGGAGAAGAGCTTCCGAGAGAGCGCTTCGGACGCCGATTTGCTGAAGCGGTCGCTCTCGCGTAAAAAAGACTTCTTGATGGTCACTTCTGAGGTATTCCGTGATGAAGACGGTGATTTCCAGTCCCGCAAAATTTTGTTCCAAGCTCGTGACCAGGACTTTTCAGTAGCATCGCGTGCGCCTGCCCATTCGAAGAGTGGTCGTAACCTGGGCCGCAACTCGTCATCACAAATGAAGAAAACAGGATCACGACGCTCACTCACCAGTAGCATCAGCCTTGGTTCGGTTGGCTCTGTTGGGTCGAACCAGTCATCCACCAAGCTCGAAGCAACTGGTGTCACAGCCATGAGCAGTGAGATCGATTTGGACGGCATTGAATGTGTGGAGGTCACTTATGATGGTGAGGAAGAAGACGAGGAGATGGAATACGTCGATGATGGTGACAACCGAGACAGCAGAGAAAGCGGTCATAGTAGCAGCGACGGAGGATCCGATTACAGCGATGTTGAAGCTGACGTTGACGTTGATGAGACGTTCAATGATCTCATCTGTTCGTCTAACCATCTTGAGATCGAACCCGACGATGACGAGATCGCACCAATGGACCCCACATCCACGCCACCGGCGTTGCTTCTCTCTCCGAGCCACGACATGCGTCGTATCGTTCAAGTGTACGTGAGCAGCAAAATTCGTGAGAACCTCATGTTGGGCATCCGGTCGGGCTATGCTGAAGCGAAGGGCTCAAGATCGTACATGGAAGATAAGAGTGTCGGTATGACCACATGTAGTCTGGATACGTATGACGATGCAACACGCGAACGGCTCCAGGCGACTTATCGGTCGATCGGGTATTTCGCGGTTTATGATGGCCACAATGGCGACGACACATCCAAGTTTCTTCAGTCAGAGTTGCATCATCGATTTTTCCGCGAGCCAGAGTTCGTCTCCGATCCCGTGAAAACGATCACGAGCGTGTGCGGAGTTGTTGACGTCGAAATTCTAGACAAGCAGAACCGCAGTGTCGCCACACCGAAGCGAAAGCGCATGGACGACGATGAGGAAACTGACTCTCACGAAGGAGAGCCGCACTCGAAGCTTTCGCGCGATTTGGGCGACCTGGATGGATCTGTCGACTGTGAGCTCGATTCCAAGTCGCCGATGTGTCTGCAACCCATCTCGTTTTCCGGCTCGACGGCTACGTTTGTGGTGGTAGCCTCGCGCCCCGTGACTACGTTTGAGGAGGTGTCTGAGAACCCTGCCGGAGTGGACCGTGAGACAGTGTTGTACATAGCGAATCTTGGTGATTCGCGGGCGGTGCTGTGCACTGGGAACGGCATTGCCGTTGACCTAACGAAGGATCACAAGGCATCTGATGAGGACGAGAAGAAGCAGATTGAGGCGCGCGGTGGCTTCGTCCACAACGGACGCCTTGACGGTGTGCTCGCGATCTCTCGCGGCTTTGGTGACTTGGCCCACAAGACGGAGGGCCATTTAGGCTCAGTTCCTGACGTCACGGAGCGGGTAGTTGCGAGTGATGATGAGTTCCTACTGCTCGCGAGTGATGGCCTGTTTGACGTGCTCTCCTCCCAGCAGGCGGTGAACTTTATCTACCGCAAGCTGCGTCTCCATGGTGACGTGCAGCTCGCCGCGCAAGAGATGGTACTCAAGGCGCAGCAATACTTTGCGCACGACAACATAAGTGTCGTGATCGTGGCACTGAACCAAAGGGCAGACGACGTGGGTTCTATTGTAAGCTCGGACTCGGCGGCAACCAAGTCGGACGTATCCGAGACCCCGCGCCCCGCACTCGTGTAAGTGGCATGAATGAATACTGGTCTCGTATTTAAATAAGCGCGCCTGCTCTCCTCTATCTATCTATGTGTGTGCGGCGACTGCCGTTGGCATCACGGTCTTCCCAATGGACCGTAGCGTCGGGCAGTGGGGCTGTCTGTCCCATTCCTCTTTCTGTTGTGTGCTGCTAGTGCCGACGCGGCTGGTTGCCCCCACCGGGCGAGTCGTCCTCGCTCTCGGTCTCGTCTTCTTCGTGGGTCTCGAGCAGCGCGATGCTCTCGGGTTCCCACGGCGTCGAGCGGGTCGAGTTGGACGGCGAGCTCTCGACGATGGTCTCCAGCGGGAGCCGTTTGTGGGCACTTGAGGCCACGTGCGTGAGCTCCTCCAGCATGGACGGCACACTTCGGCCTTCGCCCCCAGGAATGCCGTGGAACTTGGTGCTCTCAACCGTGAGAAAGCCTCGAATGTGCATGGGAAAGCTCGCGGCGATGAGCCGGCAGTGCTTGGTGTGGGACTTGGCCGCGAGTGCGAGCAGTCCCTCGAGGTACTGCTGTAGCTTGCGGGCCCGCGAGGCCGTCACGGTCTTGCCATTGGACCCCCAGAGCCGCTTGGCCGGGAAGTCGTCGTGGAGCTCGTCCAGCGTGGCGTGCATGGACGTGCAGTGGTGGCAATGCGGCGTCGCAAACAGCGTCGTGAGCTCCTTGCGGAACTGCACAAAGCTCGAGAACCGGCGGGCGACCTGCCAGATCTGCGACGTGCGCACGTTCTCCACCACGACGTCGTACTCGGTGTGGCCCGAGCCCATGTCCCGCGGGGTGACCGAGTGGAGCACGAACGCCGAGAGGCGGTTCGACCGCAGGATCTGCTTGGCCGAGCCGTGGGTCTTGGGACGCTGGTGGGAGCGAGCACGGGAGGACGAACTGGAGGAGCTGGAGGAGGAGGAGCTGGAGGAGGACGAGGACGAGGAAGAGATGGAGGAGGCGGTCGACGGACGCGTGGAGCTCGAGGAGACCGACGAGATGGAGGAGACAGTGGACGTTGTGGACGCGATGGACGCGGACCGCTTGCGAGGTTCGACCTCGTCGAGACTCTCGCTGTGGCCCGACTGTGGACGCCGCGCGTGGACGTGGACGTCGGCCTCAGCGGGGACGCCCACAATACGGACGCGGTGGAAGCGGGCGATGCTATCGGCCACTGAGAGCGGCTTGCTGTGGACGACGGGTAGTTCGAGGTCGTCCTCGTCGACGCGCTGATTCGTACTGCGGTTCGGCGGCCGTCGACGCGGGGGCGCCTGCGGACGCTTCTCGAACGCCCGTAGCGAGGCTGTGGACGACGGCGCGGCTGCGGCCATGGTGTCCGCGTGTGGACGCCGGCGTGCGGTCGCTTCGAACGGCGCCATCGATACGCGAGGGGAATCGCCGGTCGAAAAGTCCTGCTGATTGTTAGGGGACCAAGCGCTGTGTTCTCCGTTGACCGGCCACACGGCAACCCACAAACCAACCACGGGTGTCAGTGAATGTGCAAGGGGGAGTGTGTTGCGTGGGGGAAGAAGGGGACGGGTTGTCCGACCGCGCGGCTGGGCGGTGTGTTTGGGGTTGCGGGAGTAAAAGAGCGAGTTGGGCGGTGACAAGTCCGTGATAGTTCTGATGGCCCCAAGTGCGATTTTTGATCTCCCCCCGTTGTGGAGAGGAGAACAAGAACAAAGAAAAAGGACGATGACGCAGTCCGCCAGCTGGACCAGGGGGCTTCAAAGAACATCACGTTTCCAGAGCGCGGCGCTTGGCTTGGCTTGACTGGCGTCGTACAGTAGGATGAACGATCCCTCCACACAGTCTAAATTGTCCGGCGACGACGGCGTCCTAAAAACAACCATAGAGAGAGACGACCAAACGGCTCTTCGTCTCCACTCCCATCAAATCGCCACGGCATGATAGACGCCGTGTTGGCCTCCTTGACGTTGGGAACGTGAAGCGCTCTGTGTCTTTTGCCGCACGGGCGTCTGGCCCAAGAGCACGCGTCAACCATAAATCCCAAAACACGGTGATCTGATTCGCACTGTCCCCACAAAACGTCTGGTTGGGTTGCGAGTCACACCTGTCAGGCTCGCCATCTGGCCGCCGCCCTGGGCAAGGTAGACTACCTTGTTTTGACATTTTAGCGTCTCGAAAGTCCAAACGAAGTGGGCGTTCCACCGGCGTCCAGAACGGGTCAGTCCGGAGGAATC
Source organism: Pythium plurisporium (assembly GCA_023336035.1). Lineage (NCBI taxonomy): Eukaryota > Oomycota > Peronosporomycetes > Pythiales > Pythiaceae > Pythium > Pythium plurisporium. The sequence continues at coordinate 17,950 of JAADVY010000365.1, forward strand.
TCCAGGCGTCAGGCCAGCTGATGGCTGAGCGGGGAGCAGACGGGCCGGGGAGCTAACTGTACCGCATTTTGGAAACAGGTTCCACCGCGTTTTGATTTGAGCTCCCACCGGCGAAAGGCGGTTGTCTCGACGATCGAATCCAGCGTGCCGTCTGCGCGATCCTCCAGATCGTACCGACGCAGAGAAATCCAGCAGAGTCCGCAGCGACGCAACATACAGAAGCACGCGGGCGTCTGGCTTGCGAGGGCCGCACGAGGCTCCTGTGGATCGTCCCAACTGGGCATGCAAACGCTCCTACAGATCGTGGACGAGATCGGACTGCTCGGCTCGACGCGACTGACTCGACGTGCCTGTATTGCTTCGATCTTGCATGCGATGGCTGCATATCCGCTTGGGGGGGGGGGGGGG
>JAADVY010000366.1:0-18345 GCA_023336035.1 Pythium plurisporium
TGGAATGTTGTCACATGGGTCTCGACAGTCATTTGGTTCAGCGGCATGAACTTCTTTCGCGACGTCACTTGTAGACACGCGGTCGTGTACGCTGTCGGATTGAACAATGCCGGCAGCCAGATCGAGAAGGGCGTGACAAAATCGGTGGTCCACAGCTTCAGCTGGTCGTAGCGCTTGATCATGTCGGTGAACCAACCGCTCAAAGACTTTTTCGACGGCCACGCTTTTTTCTCCCACTTGCACTGCGAGAATGGATTCCGACCAGGCACTTCGTTCAGCCCGATTGCAGTGGCGAGGTCCTCCATGGCTTGGGACATGTTCAGCTGCCCATTCAGACCCTTCTTGAGATCGCTCAGGGAGGTTCGGATCTCTTCGAGTAGACCATTCATCCGCGAGCATTCCTGAAGCGCAACGACCACAAACGGGCCGTGTTCTTCTGTGAGCAACGGTGTTGCTGTCTCTGTGATGTCCAGCATTGCAAAATGTTCTGGGCACCGCGATTCGAAGTCCTCAATCGCACTTCGCAGCACTGACGTCTTGTCATTCGATCCCCCTTCGCCGCCACCACCAGAGCCTCCACCAATCGTGACAATAGTGTAGCAGAGTGTTTCACACGTTGTCGTGAGGTAGCCAATCTCAGCATTCGGGTGCAGCCCGAACAACGGTGGAGACTCGGGGACCATGTTCTTTTCGATGTAGTTGGCATAGTCGGCGAACGCAAACTCACTTGAATTGGGGGACTTGAAACCGGGACCCAGCTCCATACCGTTGAGCAGCCCCGGGTTGATCAGCACAGTGAGGTAAGTGTTGTTCGTGCGACGGTCCCACGAATCCGTGATGTGACCACCGTACATGATCTCTCCGAAAATGTATCGTAGATCATCCCACGGCACGTTGACATTGTTGTCCAAATATGAGTGAAGGATGTTCGCGCAGATGGTGAGATCACCAGTGTTGAAAGAGTACGCTCGTGACCAGCCTTGCTGTCCGAACCGCTTGCGGCCGAGCACAATCGCGTGGAACCAACAAAGGGCAAACAAACATGCCTTGAACTCCGACGGTTTGGTACACGCTTGCACACGGTCTTCACCAAAATTCGCCCAGGCTCGGCGCAAGTTAGACTGGATATCGGACGGCGCTTCGTTTGCCACCTTGATACAGCTCTGCATAAGCGACTCGGGAATATTGAGCATGTCAGGCAGCGGCGGAGGTTCGGCCGAGATGAAGCATCGAAAACTTTCATGAGCTCCTTCGGTTGCGATCTCTTCAAGCTGGCGCTCTAAGGTGGGCAGCCACGACTGCATCAAGTGAACGTTCTGCAAGATGATCCATCCACCATCCGTGCTCAGTCGCTTCACCGCCTCGCCGGCGTACGCCTCTTGGCCCTGTCCCATTGAAATGTTGATGAAATTTCCGTTTTCGAGGCTGACGCCCTTCGATTTGCCCAGATTTTCGACCCATGGAGTTGGATCAACTCCGGGGAACAAAACGAAGAAGATTGGAATGGACGAAGTTGTCTCGTCGTATGTCGCCTCCATGTTAAACGGGGGCTGTGTGACGTACATTTCACCAAGTGATTCCAAGATGAAGGTCCGCAGAGCATTTGTCACGCGATCGGGGCGCACGGCACGAAGCAAGATGATTCGCTGAAACGACGTGAGCTTCATAAAGTCTCCTGGAAGCTTCTGTCGTTCTGCGTCCTCAGTTGCAAACCATTTTCGCCACTCGTCAGGCTCGTTCTGCACGGAGTCAGGCAATGCTGCGAAGCACTTCATCGTCTCGAGGGCCTTTATCTTCGACCAAATCGCCGCTGGTAGCCACTCCGACGCAGAACCTGCATTTCCAGCATCTGGGTGTGCCTTACTGATCAACAGGGCCTCTACCTCGCTATCCGACAACAATCCGTCCTTCAGGAGTATCTTGAAGCATAGCATGGTCGCGACAGTAAGTTTGTCACGTTCAAAGACACCTCGGCGTACATAATTAAACACACACGATGTGATGCTGTCCATCAGTACCCGGCAGCGAGCCACCATCTCTTCATCCGTGAGATCAAGAGCTGATTCATCCGTTTCACCACCAGCGCCGTCGTCTCCTTCTGCGCCACCTCCAGCGGTGCTAGCAGCTGGATCGGCGTCAGGCAGGGGGGCATCGTCGTCTCGCTTGATTGGAACTCGGGAAATACCGGACAAGAAAACTTGCTGGAACGATGCGAGAGAGTAGATGTAGTACGAGTGCACTTTGCTGATGTCGCTCATGAGGAAGAACAGCAGTGACCCTCGCGCAGCGATACTTCGGTACTTCTCACTTGTCAGATTGACGCTCACTTGAGTAGCCTTACCAATCTCCATATTATTCTGGATCCGCTGGGCTTTGAACTTCGTGTCACTCAGAATAGTGATCAGTGGTTGATTGTTTGTGATATCGTCATCAGCATTCGCAAGCTCGGACAGAATGACGTCTTCTAACCGATTCAGCTCGATCTTGCCTTCGTTCTGTTCCTGGATCAATCGTTCTCGTTTGACGGCCAAATCAGCTCGCTCCTTGGATACCACAAGATTCAGAAGCTGGTCCTCTAGACCTAGCATCGTCACCGTGAAGTTCACAATCGTACATTCTGCTTGAATCTCCGGTGGATAGTGGGGATTGCCCAGCTTCGTGTGGAGATAGAGGCGGAAGTTGTCGTTGTAGGGGACTGAGGCGTCACCGATCTGAATCTCGTACCGGGCACCGCGTCGGGACGTGGATCGTTGGATGACGGGTGCGAGGATGGGATCAATCTTCTCGCCCAAGTTCTCGATTAAGAATGCGCCGTCTGTACCGATCGCTGTCTTCAAGCGTTCAATCCACATCTTTTGACCAACGCGCACGACGATCAGACTCTTCGACTCCATTTCACGAATCCAGGCGATTGCCTGAAGCTGTGGATCAATAATCAGTGGTCGGCGACCCATAGAGACTGTTGTGCACACAATAGCACCATTTTCTGTCGACACGCGATCTGCTGGGAGCTTCTGTGTATTCCACTCAGCAATCTGGGCATCATTCGTTAGAATCGACAGTGGATTCGCCTCTTCGGACATCGCGATACTCTCTCCATTCGCAGCCTTGCGCAGGTAGGGAACCCAGTGTTTGTTGATGAGCTCGTCTCGGAAAGGCTTCGTGAAAGGACCAATGTACGAAATGAATGCTGAGGCTAACAGCACATCGCCGACCAAAAGATCCTTCTCTTGTTGCAGACGCTCCACGTTGATTGCCCATCGGACGTTTTCACTTGAGAGATCGTTCGTGAGCTTACCGGCAAGTTTCATCTTGCGGTTACCCTGCTCCACGGAATTGATGGCGTCTTCCTTTTCCCGCTCAGCGGCTGCTGCTTCAGCAAGCAGTTTGTCGAGCTTCTCTTGAAGTTCAGCGACCAACTGAGTCACCTCTGCAAGTCGCTTGTTTGCTGCCTCCAACTCAGAGTTTGCCTGCGCGAGTGCTTGACGCTTCGGTTCGACAGTGACTAAGATATCGTAGTACATCACGATATTGACGACCCATGAACAGAGACCCGCGGCTGCCTTGTTCTTGGTCAGAATAATATCATAGTTAAAATGCTCCTTCTCGAGAAACTCCCGTACTTCCTTCCAATTCAACGCAGGCACTTTGCCATCGTCGACGACTTGCTTGAAATTGACTAAGTAGTCAATGTACTCTGGAATGTTACCGAGCAGTTGCTTTTTGACGGTATCCCACTTCGTGTCTTTCACTTTCCCAGTCTTGGAGATTTGGACGTTGGGGTGCACGCCAGCGAGAAGCACCATCGTCGCAGCGAAAATATCGTCGACACCTGCTGGAGGCTTGGACATAGTTTTACACTCGCCGAGATCTTTTTTGTTCAGGGAGTCAAGCGCTTCCATCGCCTGCTGGACGGCAGGCTCTGCTTTTGCCAAATCCTCCTGAGTTGAGCGTTGCTTTTCAGTGACCTCGGCCTGAATGACCGCACACTTGGCTGCTTCGTCGCTTGCTTTCTTACTCTCAATCTCGACGTTAGCTTTCTCTTTGTTAACCGCTTCTGCAATGCTCGAGGCCACCGCCTTTTTGTCTTCAGCAGCTTCAAGTTTGCCCTTCAACTCAACTTCCAAGCGCGCAACAGTCTCCCCGGTTTCCTTCAACTTCTGTAGACCTTTGTCCAGACGATCAATAGCTCCACTATACTCCTTGAACTTCTTTTGGAGAATTTTCTTGTACAGTTGAAGCAATTCGAGATACGACTTTGGCGTCGTGTAGACATAACGTCGCTCAACCTGGAAGAATCGTTCCGCACATTGGTTTACCGATTGCACAGAGAACGGCATGAAGTTCTCAATTCCAGCGCGAGTATTGTCATCTCCAAGCAAATCCGCAATCTCTTTAAGCTTCTCTTTGCCCACTGATAGCAGAGCCTCTTTAGGCCACGGCTGGAACCAGTCGATAACGGTGCAGTTCACAAGAGCAGGGAACTTTCGCGCTCGGTTTCGGAAATCGTCACCAACAGGAGAGAAGCAGAGGCAAAGATGTAGCCGCTTGCGGATCTCTGCCTGGTAGAACTTAATTACTTCCTTTCGGTCTTTCGTGCCGGCGACGGGTGACAGCAGGTTCACAATGTTGTCCATATCTTCCATTGCAAATAGGTCTGGAATCTCACCGGACGCTAAGAGATCGTTGAGATAGATCAAGAACTTTTCGTTTGTGATCTGCGAATCTGTGAGCATGAAGACCACACCACCTTCTTCTTCGTTGCGTGAGAGCATATCAACGACCGCCATATGCATTTTACGTAAATCCTCCTTGAACTCATTTTCACCGTACTTCGAACTGATTGTGATCTGTCGGACGGTGAAGCCACAAATGTGACTTGCAAGACGTGCAAGCGAACGCTTACCGGAGCCACCAACACCAACAAGCAACGCGTGGCCGCTCTCGTTACGAAGGATGCGCACAATGCGCGCAACATGCTTCACTGCATCGTCGAACAAATCGAGGTGCATCGCAGAGTTGTTCTCGTTGTTGTTGTAATCACGTAACTGGGTCTGCAGGTTGAGTTTGAGATCATCCAGATTTGTACCTGTGATTTGATCGTATTCCGGATCGCCGTCCTTCGTGAAGTGACAGAAGATCAATGGCCACGAATTTTCAGCGGCATAATATCGACTGGTGTTGCAAGCGGGGAATGATCGCTTCACTTGGAGCTGCACTAACTGGTTGTATTTGTCGATGTCCGCCTTGCACACAAGTCGATCACCGTACACGCGCTCACTTTCATGGAGCCACAAGAAGATGAACTTCTCCGTCGTGGTGAAGCGTTGCTTCTTCGAGGCAATAAGACCTTGGAACACGTTCGAGAGATGGCGCACGTTGAACTCGTAGTGGAAGTTGGCCGCTGTCTTACGGAAAGTGTTCACGACCGAGTTGTGGAGAGCAAGCGCAGCTTTGATGAGGGCATTAGAGAACTGAACGTTGCTGAGTTCATCACTGAAGGAGGACAGGTGTCCACCCAAAAAAGTCTCGTAAATTGTGACGAGACTCGGCGCTTCCGGCATACCCATAGCAAACGTGCAAAAATGACGTTGTAATCGAGGGTCGATCAAGAAAGAACCCGCGGTTGGATTCATGCCGGCAACAACCTGGCAGTTGAGGATGTTCTGGTTCTGCAGCTTGGCCCGATCGAACCAGTGCTTGTACTCCATCACTTGTCGCAATAATGAGATCGCACTTTGGGTGTTATAAGGATCAACCTCGGGCAAGTTCAAATCGTCCATGAAGTAGATCAGCTTGGCTTTTCCTGGCGGACCGAGATTTACACCAGTTTTTCGTTCAAGCTGCCCGAACATTGCCTGCTGTAGAATACCCGACGTGGTGTAGAAGTTGAAGTTGATGGTGCAGTAACGGAAGGCTGCTGTCGCTTCATCCTTGCTCAGCTTCTTGAGCATACCCACGATGTTTTGAGTCTTACCGGTACCAGCTGGACCACAAACCATGACGGGAACACTCTTCACAATCAAATTCTCGAGCCAGAATGCAATCGACGCAGTCTCGGTTGTTGGCACGGTGATTTGGTTGATAGGGCTGGGTGACTTGTACGTCTCGGTGTAAAAGTACGGTGACTTGGACCATGAGTTGAACTTGGACGTCTCAGGGTCAAGCCAGAAGTCGAACACTGTGTTACTGGCTGACGCAACGAGCTTGACGTCCTTCCACTGGTTCTTCCACCAGTTGCTGAACTCTGCTGAGTAATCCGTACCATCGTCGCTCATAGTCAATATCGAGCCGAATGCCCACACACAGCAGAAGACGAACGTGTTTTGCATGACTGTGTAGTCTTCTAGAACCTGGACAGTCAAGAGACAGTCAATCATGTTGAGCAAGTTCGTAACTAGAGTCGTTTCCTCCACGGGAACAATTGGCACGAGCTTCTTCTTGAAGAACTTGAGTGTTGGTTCGATATACTGGTCAAAAAGACCCTGGAACTTGGCTCGAATGTCTGGAGTGAACTGCATCTTCTTCAGGCGATGGTCGAGGGGTTCTTGACAGTGCACGTTCAGCCATGAATCGATCAGGCAGCGCCACTGGTACCCTTCTGACGTGGAGATGTAGAGGATACCAGCGCGAGACACAGTGGCAGGCGTCGCGTAAACCAAGTCTCGGATTTCGAAAATCATGCGCATGTGTGGTTTGAGAGGGATCCGCTCGTTCGATGCAAGCGTGAGCATACGATTATCGTCCATGACAGAATTCATTGACTCAATCCAGTTGGCATCAAGATCACCATCCAAAATAATCCATTTTGGGTTGTTGTCTTCGTCACCGTTGTCACGGCGACGAGATCCCAGGTCACGCATGATACGCGACAGTAAGCCGTCCTTCCACTCACGAGTTTTCAGCACAATGTACCCGTACAACTCATTTGTACTCACAGACTTCGGGTTCAGATCTTGGACTTCCATCGGCGTCTTCATGATCTCACGTGCCTTCTTCAACGTCTTCCACGTCTCAGTTTTGCCGGAAGAAGGTGGGCCCATTACGAACACACAGTGACGAATCGCCAACAGTTCAGACAGCTGAACAACCTTTAGCATGAACTCCGGACGCGGCGAGTTACCGATAGCTTCGGAGGCACCCTGCACCATAGACTCCAGTTCCATGTCTCTCTTGCGTGGCGGGTCGTTTCGAACATCAACATTCGGTGAGTCTCGGGGGAATAGATCACCTAGAAGACCGAAGAAGATGACAAGATCCTCTGCCACGATCTTCGGGATGTTAAAGTCACGCAGCGCGCGCATGAGCAAATCGATTTCAGGAATATCTGGTTCGGCACGCTTGAACGCACCAGCGACACACAACACTGACTTAACGGCACGAAGACCCCAATCGTAGTGGAGCTGTTTCGATAGTAGCTGCCCGAGCAACGAGTACAAGCCGTAGAACTTTGACGCAAGAATTTTCGCTTGCGTGAATCCTTCAGCCATCAACATGTTCTCACAAATAAGCACCAAATCCGGGACCATGACAGTCATGGGACGGAACAACGCCTTCAATCCTTCAGGCAACTCGGAGCGACCCAAGTAACCTGGGTTCATGGTAATGAATGCGCCGACTGTCGGATCCAGCATGACTTCATCGTTTTCCAGAATGAACTTCTCATCGTCAGCCTTACATGCGTCACAAACAGCCTTGAATTGAACGGAACACACGGACAACACTTCGGGAACCAGACGATTAAACTCATCGAAACAACCCCATGAGCCGGAAGAGGCAAGGCCCTTGAAGATATTGCCGAGACTCTTGAAATCCATTTCCGGCGAGCAGTTGAATACATAACAGACTTTACCCAAGGCGTTCGCGAGATCTTTCGTGGTCTCAGTTTTACCGGTACCGGCCGGTCCTGCCGGAGCACATCCCATCTGTAGGTTGAGAGCCTGTGTCGCCGTGACATAGATTCGATCCGTCAACGGCGTGATGACCAGGCGAGGACCATTGCCGAGGTATTCGTAATCGTACGGGATACCAGCATCACAGATCAGGATTTGTGCCCGTGAGTTGTTGATACCTCTGAAATTCATGTCTCGTTTCTTGAAGGAACCTTGTACAGGGGAGAAATAGTGTTTCAACTGCGATTGCCACTGGAAGGAAGTGGCATCGTCAACACCAGCTCTGATCATGCCTGCCACAATATCACGACCATGGGCATCCATGGTGATGAGCACCATGACACGTTGTCTCTCCTCAGACGAAATATCACTCTGGGTGAGCTTGATCAAGTCCTCCAGCTGCTTCTCTTGGAGCTTGTTGTAGTTCTTGAGTGCATCCTTGTCCCCTTGCTCTGTCATGGCTCGAAAAGCACGCTCGACTTCTTGAACATAGTGGACACCAGCAGCCAGTAAGATGATCTGCGCAGCATCAATAGGACGGCCGGTTGCAGGATTGAGAAAGTTGATCCACTCCACGCGCGGCATTTCGGTATACGCGACCAGTGAGCGCTCGATGTGCCGGAACAGAGTCAATCTCATCGCGCGCATGACGGTTTCAAGATAGATCTCAGCCTCGCCATCGAGGATTGGTGGCTCATGAAATTCGACAGTTTCTTTCCCAACACCGGATACAAACTGTGTTGCCATGGGACGTTCTCCCGGGCCACGTTCCATGAGTGTTAGTGTCTTTGTTGCAAGATAAATCTTCGAACAATGCACCATAATGCGTTCCGGATGTGAACCATTCGAAAGAATGTCGAGCAAATCGGCTTCGGACATGAAGTAGAATCGGGGGAACTGGCGACGACGGCCGTCGAGGAACTCCTTGAGGCGGTGTTTACAAAGTTCGAGCTTCTCAACGATCTGCTCGAGCTTTTTGATTAGACCAGCCTCGGTACACGCCATACGAACGTTGAAAGTCTTCCAGGCTTTTTTCAAAATTCGGCGAACATCAACATCAATATCTTCGAAGTCTGCGGTAAGTTCTGGCAGCTGCTTCTTGACTTCTTCCGACTGAATGAACAGTGGCTCTAGATAGCTCCATGACCGCTGGATATCTCCAATGAGAACAACGACCTCATTGATCGAAGACAGGCCGATTTGTAGACTTGCCACTCTTGGTTCAAACTCGGATTGGTAAGGAGATGCACTCATACCTTGCACGTCGATTTGGTGCGTCTCAAGCAACTCAAAGTTCTCTTCGGATACCTTCAGGAGTGGGACAATTTCTTCTTCCGGTGCATTCGGGTTGTATGGAGTCATTTCCCAGTTGACCTCAGCCCAAATGCCTTCTAGTTCGATCAGCCGAAGCTCGAGTTCTTGCTCCTTCTCAGCCTCATAACAGATTTCTGTGATGTCTGAACTGAAGTTGTGTAAGTTCTTGCTCAATATCAGACCAAGGCGTTGATCTGGATCCTCGTCTGGAGTTGGAAACTCTCCCGTCTTTGCCATGATTCTGTTCCAATGGCGTGGTCGCATGTAGCTGGACGACACGCAACGAATCAAAGGATGCGTCTTGTCGAAGGACTGACATTCTTTGAGAATTGATTGGTACGCATCGCTCCATTGGATCTCTTTCGGAATCTTCTTCAACTCCTTTAAAGTGGACTGGATTTCGATCTGAAGCGAGTTGACATCAACCTGCTTGAACAAAATTTGGCTCGTGTTGAGGAAAAATGTCTTGGTCCGACGAATAATACTCCACACTGTCTTGGCTGCTTCCGCATCGGCACGCATGAGACCCATCATTCGCAGCGACTCGTTCATCAACTGCGGAAAACCAAAGATCGTGCACAGTCTGGTGTTTTCCTCGGACTTCTTCATCTCCATCTCCCAGTCCACTAGGTAGCTCTCGATCTTCTCGAGAGCCTTTTCAGGCTCCAGTTTGTAGGACCAGAAGTCGAGCGACTTGAGTGTGTCCAGCTTCTTGGTGATGGCTTTCTCATAGTTGACAATGCGATCCTCAGTCTTCTCACTGAAAATTCTAGTGGGCTCCTGGATGCGTTGCTCTGTCATCGGAACCTGCTTCTGCACATCGAGGAAGAGTTTGTCCATGTTCTCGATCTCGACCAGCTCTTTGTCAACGTGGCCACCATTCTTCCTCACGTGAGTGAACATCTGACGAACTTGGTCCATGATCAGTACGTTACTCTCCTTCTCGACGTCAAGCTTCTTGATGATCTCCTTGACCTTTCGTAACGTTTCAAGTCCATCAGCCTCGTTGCTTGGAATATCCTTCTTCAAATCAATAAGGATTCTGCGGAGCTCGCCGTTGCGCTTGTTCATGCTCGCCATGACTCGGCGGATCATGTCAGCGGAATCAAGGTCTTTCTCACCAGCAAGCGGAGGCATGCACTTCGCTTTGTTCTCTTCCGTGACGGGCTGGAAAGCCATCGTAAAAGGAGAGCCGCGCACTGGTCCGGCAACGCCTGCAAACGTGCCATTGAAGTCGACAGATAGCTGATACTTTCCGGGCTTAGGTGCTGTTAGTGTAACGACGTAGGTGCCGTCATTCTTATCTACAACAGTCGTGATAGCCAAGTCGACGACGTCTTCACCTTTCAGACTTTCGTCAACACTCTTCAAAGTGATTGTGAACTCATCTCCCCCACAATCACGCGGAGAGTCGTCTTTATCACGGCACTGGATCACGAATGTCGTAGGGTACTCGGCGAGGCACATATCGTTTAACGCCAGAATCAAGCACGGACCAAATGCCAATGACTTGGGAGCTGCAGTGACAGAATGGAACTTGTACGGTGCAGACACGTTCGTGTATGGCATACCGGACAACGAGGCCCGAACCTCAGCGTGGAGCGCTCCATACTTTTCGAAACTGGGAGCTGTCGCTTGAATCAGCGACGAGTTGAGGACAGCACCTTGCACGTCAACAAAACCTTTCGACACGGCGAATCGAAGCGTTGCATTCTGACCGACGAAGTTGTATCCGTGCACCTTGACCTTGGCGTTGCCAGTGATTGGACCCATCTTCGGTTCAATTGCAGACACGGCGTACGGAGGGCCAACGACTTCACTGGCGTTGAGAACGTGAAGGTCATTGAACCATCGATTTGCCCAACCACCAAAGAAGATCATGAAATTGGTGTTCTTGTCGAAGACCATGTTCGTATCTGCGCGGGGTATGGGAGCGTCACCTCGCACAGGAGGCGATTGCCATGACATTGACCCTGTGTCGAGCACGAGGACAGAGTTCAAGTACATGCCCTGTGCCGTTCCAGATTCGGCAAGATCTCCGCTGTTTCCACCAAACATGAATACCTTCCAGTGTGGCACTGCTGCGACACTAATGCAAGTGTGGTTCCACGTCGGCGAGGGAAGTTGCACTTCCAGCGTACTCCACGTCCTCGTGGTTAACTCGCACACACAGATATCTTGGAACTGCTTGAAAGAGTTCCACCCACCAATCACGAAGAGCTTATCGTTGACGATACATGTTTGATGACCCGAGCGCGGCTCAGGCTTGTCGCCTTCAGTTTGAATCTCTTCCCAACGCCAATGCACGAGGTCAAGTGCGTGCAGATCATTGAAATCCGTACGACCGTACCCGTTCCCGCCGTACCCTCCAAACACATACATCTTGTCACCAACGAGCGTCGCGCTGTGGGCGCCGCGGCACTGCGGCAGCCCCTCCCAAAATCCATGCGCATGCTGCTGCTCCCATACTCGTAGCTCCGTGTCGAAAACCCACACGTCGTTCATGCGTTTTTCGGCAGCGAAGCCGCCAAAGATGACCAGTTTCTTCTCGAACAAAACAGCCGAGTGCCGCCACCGCGGCGGCGGCAGATCCTCTGGCCCATTCGCACTCGGGATGACCTTCGACCACGTGTATGTGCCATTGTTGATGTCCAACTTGAACAGATCGTTGGTCGGCCCGGGCGGGGACTTGTGGTCGCAGCCACCGAACATGTAGACGCAGGTCTCCGTCTCCGTGCTCTTCAGTGTGAACGAATGGCCGGACCGCTTGACAGGAATGTCGCCACCCTGCTTAGGCGCGAGCCACATCATCTCGGGCTCGGCGCCAAACCCAATCGGCTACGAGTAGGATAATCGTCCATCAGTCTTTCACCTGCCGATGTGTCACCTCAAATTCACAGATTCGCACTCACCATGGCTGCTGCTAGGGATCACACACACTCAACACCACGCTGCGTCTTTGTTCTCCAGTTTGTAGCTTGGGCCGAGGCCGTGGGGAGGCGATGCTCCACGATCACACCTCGCGGCAGTGAGTGGAAGAGCACGGCACTTCGACCGCACGTCGTTTCGGGGATCTCCCTCGGGGAGGCGGCCCTTCAATGCGCCTCCCCTTTCCCCTCCTGGCAGTCAGGGGTCGCGTCGCTCGACCAGCATTCACCTTCCAGGCTTTCTTTCCATTTTGAAACTGTTTTCGTGGGAACTGCTACGATCTGGCTGTTACAAACATTAAAAAGTTGATAACCTTTCAGCGTAACCTCGGGCGTGTACCCCTCCACAATCCAAATATCAGATTTGGAAAAATATAAATTCATCACCATCAAATTTGGGAGTGAAATCAGAGAATGAACCCACTTCGTCAAGAATTTCGTTTCTGCATTTCGCAAGCTACGTTCACAGCTCGCCATGCATATGCGACCCGCTCATACGAGCAGACGTGCAGTCCTATCCGAATTTAGGTGTTGAACTTGAAGAAGATGATGTCACCATCCTGGACTTCGTACTTCTTACCCTGCATCTTCAGCTTGCCAGCCTTCTTCACAGCATCCTCAGAGCCCACTAATCGATCCAAACACAATCCCATCAGTTCTCCCCTCTGACAATTCCCGGACACCTACTTCCACTTACATTCTTTGAGGTCCGCGAACGCCTGGACTTCAGCCATGATGAAGCCACGCTCGAAGTCCGTGTGGATCACACCAGCCGCCTGAGGTGCCAGACGACCCTTACGGATCGTCCAGCCGCGCACTTCATCCTTTCCAGCCGTGAAGAAGTGGATAAGACCAAGCGCGTGGTAACCCATCTTGAGGATGCGGTTCAGCACCGTCTTGTTGTTTGGGTTCTCCTTCAGGTACGCCTGGAGCTGTCCGGCAGCCTCCATGTCCTGGAGCTCTTGCTCGAACTCGCAGCTGAGCGGGATCACCGGCTCATCACCACCGCGCTCCTTCACGAACTCGGCGATCTTAGCAAGGTACTTATTACCCTTGCGGAGGTAGTCCTTCTTGCTGACATTGACAAGGAAGACCACCGGCTTGGCCGTCAGAAGCTGGAGCTGGTTGAGCACCTCCACCTCAAGCTGACTCCAGTTGCCAAACGCCACATCCTTGCCCGACTCAAGCCACTCCTTGACGTGGACCAGACCCTCCCACTCGGCCTTCTTCTCCTTTCCGCCAACACCGCGCTCGACGTTCTTGCGCTGCGACTCGACAAGCTTCGACACACGGTCCAAGTCCTTCAAACGGAGTTCGTGCTGGATGATCTGGATATCGCGTACCGGGTCGACGTTACCTGTAGTTCACATCTCCATCAATTAATATCATCATCAAGCGGTTCAGTGCCGACGCAAATGTACCTTCGACGTGGGTCACCTCCGACGAGTCAAAGCCACGGACCATGTGGTAGATAGCATCGACGGCCTGGATGTGCGACAAGAAGGCGTTGCCGAGACCCGCACCCTCAGCAGCACCCTTGACGAGACCAGCAATGTCCGTGATCGTCATCACAGGAGGCACACTAAACGCAAATACAAGGCACCATCGAATATGTTAGTCGGTGTGGATTCTACAATGAAGCGCATTCGATTCGAGATGAGGGGGACGTACACGCTCTTCGGCTCGTACTTGTCCACGAGCCAGTTGAAACGCTGGTCCGGCACGGGCACAACGGCCTCATTCGGCTCAATCGTACAAAAAGGAAAGTTCTCCGCCGGAATGTTCAGCTTCGACAGGCAGTTGAAGAATGTGCTCTTGCCGACGTTCGGCAGACCGACAATGCCGATCTTGACATTGTTGCCCGGGCGGCCAAGGTACACCTTGGGCGGCGCTTCCTAAAGGAGATACAAAGTCGCGTGATGAGACTCAGAACAATGCGCGCTGGCTGGCGACTCATGTTCGCGCACGCGACTCGTCGCCAAAGGCGGGGTACTCATGGACACATACCTCCTTCTTCTTCGGCGGCATACTTCTCTGGAAAAATGGTTTCCCGACTGGAGATAGCCATGGATGGCCGTGGCTGCGAGCTTGAGTAACCTTAAACCGGTTGCGTACCGGTGTAGTGTGGATTGATCAGCTTGAGTAGGACACTCTAATATCAGTACATTGATGAATAAGCTCACTTACTCTATGCACCAAGTGGTCGTGCATCCCGAAGCTCTACGTGTTGAACTTGAAGAAGATGCAGTCGCCGTCCTGGACCTCGTACTTCTTACCCTGCATCTTCAGCTTGCCGGCCTTCTTCACGGCTTCTTCCGAGCCCACTACAAACAATAACACCAAAGTCAGACGAAGATGGAGCCCAAGGCCATCAATATGGAGAGAACACTCACGCTCTTTGAGATCCGCGAAAGCCTGGACTTCAGCCATAATGAAGCCACGCTCGAAGTCCGAGTGGATCACACCAGCCGCCTGTGGTGCCAGACGACCCTTACGGATCGTCCAGCCACGAACCTCCACCTTGCCGAACGTGAAAAAGTGGATCAAGCCAAGAGCCTGGTAGCCGGCCTTCAGGATACGGTTAAGCGTCGATTTGTGTGTCGGATTTTCCTTCAGGTACGTCTCAAGCTGGCCGGAGGCTTCCAAATCCTGAAGCTCTTGCTCAAATTCGCAGCTAAACGGGATCACTGGCTCATCACCACCACGCTCCTTCACAAACTCCGCTATCTTCAGCAAGTATTTGTTGCCCTTGCGCAGGTAGTCCTTCTTGCTAACGTTGACGAGGAAGACCACTGGCTTGGCTGTCAGTAGCTGGAGTGTGTTCAGGACGTCGACTTCAAACGGATTCCAGTTGCCGAAGCTCACGTCCTTGCCCGACTCGAGCCATTCTTTGACACGCACAAGGGCCTCCCATTCCTGCTTCTTCTCCTTTCCTCCGACCCCACGCTCAACGTTTTTACGTTGCGACTCGACAAGTTTGGAAATACGTTCGAGATCCTTGAGACGCAGTTCCTGTTGGATGATCTGGATATCGCGGACCGGGTCGACGTTGCCTACGTATGCACTCTTTGTCAGTGCCAGGCACGAGCTCAGAGGCATGAACGCAAGACCAACCTTCCACGTGAGTCACCTCCGACGAGTCAAAGCCACGGACCATGTGGTAGATAGCATCGACGGCCTGGATGTGCGACAAGAAGGCGTTGCCGAGACCCGCACCCTCAGCAGCACCCTTGACGAGACCAGCAATGTCCGTGATCGAGATCACCGGTGGCACCCTGAGTTGATTCAACAAGTAAGTGATCGCGTCCTGTCCTCGACTGAACGAAAATCGCCGTAAGTTAGCTTACGTGTTCTGGGGCTTAACCTTCTCGACGAGCCAGTTGAAACGCTGGTCCGGCATAGGCACAACGGCCTCGTTCGGCTCAATCGTACAAAAAGGAAAGTTCTCCGCCGGAATATTCAGCTTCGACAGGCAGTTGAAGAATGTGCTCTTGCCGACGTTCGGCAGACCGACAATGCCGATCTTGACATTGTTGCCCGGGCGGCCAAGGTACACCTTGGGTGGCGCTTCCTGTCCGTTGAGCAAAGCGAACACGGGAGCGGTCGGTAGAGGGAAGTGTGAGTTCACTAGTTGCCGTTGGCCCGTGGCTGGTGACTGCGATACGCACCTCCTTCTTCTTCGGCGGCATGGTGGAGGGGTTTGACTACAAGCTCAAATGGCTTGATGATGCAGACTGTTCCGTCCCCGTCACAAAGTCACGCAACACGCCGTTGGCTCCAAGCAATGCCACTTATGAAAACAGGTACTGTACTTCGAGTTAACCGGAAGTTAACCGACGATTTCAATGCGAAGAAAATACTGTGAACTGGTTGCAGACAATCTACATTGGTGCAGGGGCGTGCCCCGAGCCCTCTACAGGCGCACGCAACTTGACTTGATCGATGTGACGTTGCAAGGCTAGTAAAACAGAGCAAGTCAGAACACACGCCGTCACGCAGTCGTTCGCCACAAGCATGTCAACGTACCTCGTTTCTTCTTTTGTGCAGCAAACCAAATGGCAACGAAGACGAAGAACGACACGGCCAGGAAAGCACCCACGGCGGCGAAGATGATTTTCGGTGCTGTCTTACTGCTGACGAGCTTGCTGCACGATGCCGTATCTCTCACGCTACAGTCACTTCCCGACCAACATGAGAGACAGCTGCATTGGTTCACGCCATCGACAGGGAGACACTGCCCATTCTTTCCACAATCGATCGATGTCTGGCACTTGCCGCCTCCAGCCTCGACCTTGTAGACGCCACCACAAATGCTCTCTTGTGTGGTGCCAATTGCTGAAGAAAGCGTGACTTCGCATGCCGCACCGTTGCTGTTACATGCAACGCCTTGACGCGATTTCGCCACCCACGTGTCTGAGCTCGCAATTTTTAGCACGCTGGCTGTACAGCTCTCGACGATCCATCCGTTCTTTGACGCGCGGGTGTTTGTAGCACTGATTGACTCTTTGATGGTTGGAGCCCACGAACATTTGGTGTCCGATGTCCAGGCGGCTGGGTCGCTATACGGTAGATACTTCGCGAATTGCGCCTTCAGGTTTGTGTAGTCCGGGGTAGCCGTCTTCGATGGGGTTAGCATTGGATCAAGCGAGCCACCTGCAAACAATAATACATAAGAAAGAGCACCCCATTGATTTTTCCAGACTTGGCGGTATACCTGTGAACATTGGGTACTCAGAGTCGACAGACAGCTTAGCTTCACCATACGAGTACGCGAGGCCTCCGGAGAAAACATTCGTAAATCCTTTGGTCAACGTCGGAGTTTGATACAAGTATGGAACCATCGGCCACGTTCGAATGGTGCCCTTGGCACCACGACACCCATACTCTCCGAATGCGACGACAATCGGAAGACCTTGGACAAGTTCGAGGAACTTTGCGTACGTTCCCTCGTAGGTTGCCTTCTCACACCAACGGTACTCGTTGATGAGATAGATATCAATACTCTTCAACATCATGCCGTCCTTCAACGTGTCACCGCATAACAGGCCTTGAATCTTCACTGTGTGGTATTCTTCCGGTTCGAGGACTGTCGCCGTGAGCTTCGGGTTGTTGTAGGCACTATCAGCCGCAGCATACGATAGCGGCAGGATGCGCATCATCTTGCCGTTCGTCCGCATCCAGTTCTTCAGATCGGCAGCATATTGCTTCACACATGCGCCCGCTTTCAAGTCTGTCTGCATGATTTCGTTCGCGATGATCATCGAGAGCGTGTTGTCGTACTGGGCGAAGTTTTGAGCAATCTATAGGCAGCGAGCTACGTTGAGAACCGAACACAAGCATCGTCACACGATACTCGTCGCTGTGCAGCTCACCTTCTTGCCGTACTCCAATAGCAGCGCCGGGTAACACGTCTCACCGGAACTCGCCTCCGGTGGAAGATCCTTTCGGATCGGAGCGTATCGGTACTTGCCAAAGTAGTCCGAGTTATCGGGAGACGCAGCGACCATGACGTATACGCCCAACGCAGCCATGTCCTTCATAAACAGCTCATACGACTCTTCTGGATTGATGTTGTACACACGAAGCGTGTTGAACTTGAGATCCTTCAGGTTCTGCGCGATCACGGCCTTGGAGTACTTGGTGTAGTACGTGTCACTGACGGCGTACTCATAGGTCATCTACCATCCACAGAAACGCCACGTGAGCATTCGCACAAGTCGCCCGTATGGCTCTTTCCATTCCATGAACGTACACCCTTGATCATGAAGCGCTCGCCCGTCTTTTCGTTGTACATTTTGTTACCGCGCACGACGATCACGCCGTCGACGGGCGCGGCCTCAACCGCAAGTGGCGCCCATGTCGTCGCGCAGCACAGGGCTGCAAGCGCCGCCAACGACGACACCAAGCGTGCCATTCTCCTTTGTCGTCGCCGTCTCTCGTCTTCCACGGCCAGCGGTTCGCTTCCCGACTCTCAGCTCCCCAATGCCAATGAGACACAGACAGAGCTTGCGTCACCTGGCCAAATGCGGGGCCTGGCTTTCTCTGCTCTCGGTCGCAAGAAGCAAAACGCCCACGAAACTGCAGGTGTCGAAGTATACCCACTTGTGATTGGCAGAAAAATCGGATAAGGGTTGGGGTCAATGTGGGAAATGAGATGCGCCACACCCCGTGACAAATGGACGTTCGCGAAGAGATCTACTGGTGTGGTGCAA
>JAADVY010000367.1:0-18316 GCA_023336035.1 Pythium plurisporium
CTCCACAAAGGCCGAGATGTTGGCGAGACGAGACGTGCACCGAGCCAGGCGAGTAGCACACAGTTCTTGCTGCAGCTGCGGCAGCGCACGCGTGAACCGATGACGCCATACACCGTGCAAGACAAACACCCGCAGCGTTTTGCGTAGCGACGGCCGAGCCGTAAACGTCGCATCGATGCGGCTCAGCCGCAGTGCGAGCCGCAACGGCAAAAGCTCGTTCTGGACGATCGGCAGCAAGATCCGCTTGCAGTTTTCCCACGCCTCGTGGGTCGGAATGTCAAAGATGTCGACTGGAATCAGTTTCTTCCAGTGCGAGTTGCGCAGCGACACCTCATAGTCCCAGTTCATGCCGAACCCACACCAGCACCGCACCGCCGAGCAGCCCTCCGACTTGACCATCGTCACGTGGCACGACCGGCATTCCACAATACACGACGCGTCAATGTCGGTTTCGTCGCACGCATCCCCTTGGGCGTGGCTCGACATGTTGCGCTTGCAGTTGAAGCATGTCTTGGTGCCGCAGCACCGCGTCGTCACGACCTTGTACTTGGCGTGGTACGACAACAGCAGCGTCGCTCGTCGCTCTTCGTCATCGATCCGTAGCAGCTCGTGCTCGAGAATCAGCAGCTGCGTGTCAAGGTCCACGTGGCGACCAAATGTATCCTCAATAAAGATGATGAGGTCCTTGGACGAGATCTCAAAGTTGCAAAACCGTTGTGTCTCCGCATGGAGCGCCGCGAGCTGCCCGTCCAGCTCGGGGGCAAGCTCGAGCGGCTGAAGGTGGATGTACTTGAAAGGGAGATTTGTAGTACGCGGTAAGTGTGTGTACTCTGAGTTGTGGCAGCACGGCGTCTGGAACGAGCTCGCGATGTAACAGGCCTGGACGTACTTGTCAACTGTCACCTGCGTGGCGAGGGCCTCCCACGCAGCTTTGTTCACCCGCACGAGACAGATCGGACACTGGACCTTGGGCATTACACCGGGGAACGACGCCTCGACGGACACGCGCACATGCTCGGCGATGCAGCCGCGGCATACGACAGCCGGGCAGTTCGGTCCGCAAAACGTAGTGATGACTTCCGGAGACGCGTCTCCACAGTCTTCCAGGCAGATCTGGCACCGATGAACCTTGCACGTCAGCTCGGCGGTCTCCGGAACGCCACTGGTGACGACGGAGACGGTCGCGTTCGGAGTGAGCGGCGAGAAAAGGTGCTCGACTGTGACGGTCATGACTCGCAAGAGATCGGATGGGGAGCTGAGCGAAAGGAGGGAAAATTGCGAACTGACCGCGGCCACGGGAGCTACAAGTGATGGTATGAGTGAAGGTCGTTGATGTCGGTTGGAGACCGTAGCTTTTTGAAAGAAGCAACCTTCACTCACCAATCCATGACCAGTTGGGTTGAAGACGCCACGTGGATCTTGAAAGGTCGCAACTCACAATCTACCAGTTGCCTGATCTCTTCTGCACCCTCCATTGTATGGCTGGACATGTTGCGCTTGCAGTTGAAGCACGTCTTGGTGCCGCAGCACCGCGTCGTCACGACTGTGTACTTGGTGTGGTACGACAGCAGCAGCGTCGCTCGTCGCTCTTCGTCATCGATCCGCAGTAGCTCATGCTCCAGGATTAGTGATTGCTTCGCCTCACCCACGTGGCGACCAAATGTATCTTCAATGAATATGATGAGATCCTTGGACGGGATCTCAAAGTTGCAGAAACGTTGCGTTTGCGTGTGAAGAGCCTCAAGCTGCGCGTCAAGTTTGTACGGCTGTTTGAGACGTTTGAGCTTGTTGTGCTTGGGGGAGGGTAGGTTCGTGGTCCGCGGCAAGTGCGTGTAGCCTTCATTGTGACAGCATGGCGTCTGGAATGAGCACGCAGTGTAGCAGGCCTGGACGTACGTGTCAACCGTCGCTTCCGTCGCGAGGGTCTCCCCCACGGCCTTGTTCACCCGCACGAGGCAGATCGGACAGTGCATTTTCGGTAGCACGCCAGGGAACGCGGCGTCTACGGACACACGCACATGCTCGCTAATACATCCGAGGCACTCGCAAGCCAAGCAGTTTGATCCGCGATCGACCCTCCTGAAGTCGGAATGCCTCCGTACCAAGTACGTGAGGACCGCTGTTGCCCTACTTATTGTATTTCTTTGGGGTGCAACGCAATACGAACTCTAAAACTGGGGCAGCAGCATGGCCATCTCCACGTCCCGCAGCTCGCGCTGCTCGTCGCGGTGCTCGCTCATGTAGCTGATCCAAAACTGCTTGGCGTGGACTGACTTGACCACGCGCTTCCAGTACGTACGCCACTTGGCGCGGTGCACGGCCTCCACAAACGGCCGACGCTGTGTGAGCTTCTTTGCGCATCGACGAACGCGACAATCCGCGAGCTCCTTGGTGAGCTTGGGCAGCGCACGCGTGAACCGCCGGCGCCACGTGGCACGGCCAACCGCGATCACAAACGCCTCGCATCTCTTCAGACGTTTGGCGAGCAGACGCATCCGCACACGCGTCAGTTCACGTCTCATGGACGGCGACTTGACCGTGCGCTTCCAGGTGCGACGCCATTTCCATCGCCGCACCGACTCCACAAACACCTCGTACCTCTTCAGACGCCGGGCGAGGATCTGCATGCGAACACGCACAAACTCGCGTTGCATCTTGGTCGACTTGACCATGCGCTTCCAGTAGAGACGCCACTTGGCTCGCCGGACGGCCTCCAGGAACGACGGGTGCGTCTTGAGACGCTTGGCGAGAAGCAGCATGCGAACACGCACCATCTCCGTCTTGATTTTTGGTAGCGCACGCTTGAAGCGACGCCGCCAAAGGTACTGGCCATGGTAAATCTTTCGCAGCGTCGTGCGGAGACCATCGATATCCAAAAGTTGCTGGTCGATACGGCTCAGTCGCAGAGCGAGCCGCAGCGGCAGCAGCTCGTTCTGTACAATCGGCAGCAAGATCCGCTTGCATTTTTCCCACGCGTCGTGGGTCGAAATGTCAAAGATGTCGACAGGGATCAACTGCTTCTTGTTGGTGTCACGGAGCCGTACCTCATAGTCCCAGTTCATGCCGAACCCGCACCAGCACCGCACCGCCGAGCAGCCCTCCGACTTGACCATCGTCACGTGGCACGACCGACACTCGACGATCGACGCCTCAGCGATCTCTCCCGTGTCGCACGCACCCTCCTTTGTATGGCTCGACATGTTGCGCTTGCAATTGAAGCACGTCTTGGTGCCGCAGCACCGCGTCGTCACGACCTTGTACTTGGCGTGGTACGACAGCAGCAGCGTCGCTCGTCGCTCTTCGTCATCGATCCGTAGCAGCTCGTGCTCGAGAATCAGCAGCTGCGTGTCTAGATCCACGTGGCGACCAAATGTGTCCTCGATAAAGATGATGAGCTCCTTGGACGAGATCTCAAAGTTGCAAAACCGTTGTGTCTCCGCATGGAGCGCCGCGAGCTGTGGTTCGAGGGTCGAGCTCAGCTTCAGCGGCTTCAGTTTTATATACTTGGACGGAAAGTTCGTGGTACATGGCAAGTGCGTGTACTCTGGGTTGTGGCAGCACGGCGTCTGGAACGAGCACGCCGTGGCACACGCCCGTACGTATTTGGTGACGGTCGGATCGTTCGCGAAGCTCTCCCATGCTGCCTTGTTCACGCGCTCGAGACAGATCGGGCACCGCACCTTGGGCATCACACCGGGGAACGCGGCCTCGACGGACACGCGCACGTGCTCGGCGATGCAGCCGCGGCATACGACAGCCGGGCAGTTCGGTCCGCAAAACGTCTTGACCGCCTTCATCGCCGTGGTGGCCGCATCTTCGTCGCAGGCATCAAAGCAGATCTGACACTGCGGTACGTTGGAGGTCTCTGCCTCGGGTTCGATCTCGTCGGTCGATACAGTCGCCTTGAGAGTGTGTGGCGCGAGCAGCAGCTCGTTCTCCAGCGTGAGGATCATCGGGCGTCTCGCGGAGACCTGTGCGGATCGACGCAAAAGAACAAATGCGGCCACGAGAGACTGGGGACCAGGCGTCTGTGGGGGTGTTGGAGCTGGGCGCCTGAGTGAAGGTCGTTGCTTCGATTTCTCGTGGAGGCCCGTGGCGTGGTACCGGTAGGTGAGACCGAAGGCAACGCTTTGAGATACGATCCGTCGACCATCACTCACAAATGGGTTCATTTTTACCTGTGCTGATGGGAATCACATCCCATATTGCAGGTAAAGCAGCTATGAGATCTAATACATGAACTCAACTTCAATGTTGAGAATCACAAAGATGAAGGGAGAGATCACCAGTGCTGCTGGTGGAGGAGCTTCCGCTTGGGCGAGAGCAGCTGCGCGTGCGTGCTCGTGAGCGAGGCGAGCCGCTTCTCGTTCTGGATCCACGTGGGCGTGTCGGGTGAGGCCCAGTTGAGCAGCACCTTCACGACAAACACCACGTGCTCACACGCCTAGACAAACACAAAGGGCCTATGCTTAGAGCCTATTCAATCCACTCAATCCACTCTGCTTCACGTACCACGAGCACCATGAAGCGATGCAAATCCGACCATTCGGGCAGCAGTGTCTGCATCTCGTAGGTCCACACGAACGCACAGTTGACGACCACGGCGACGACCGAAAAGCTCACGAGCACGCGTTCCCACACGCCGATACCGTGTGCGTGCTGCACCAGCGGACGCTGGAAGCCGTTCGAGTTGACGAGCTTGAAGAAGTCGGACCGCGACTCGATAAAGTTGTTGAGCAACGCAAAGAACGGCGCGAGCGGGAAGATGGGCATGTACAGCGCGACGTAGCCGTACTGGACCATCATTTCCTTGTAGTCCGAGAACGTGTCGACGTAGTGAGCCTGTCGCTTCTGCGTGAGAATGCGCTGGAGACGGTCGGGCAGCGAGTGCAGATCAGTCGAGAAAAGTGCGTGATTCGCGTTGGGACCAAACGCACTGGGTCGCCGTTTGCCTTCGGTCGTGAACAACTTGGCGACCATCGACGCGAGGAACGGCACGCCGACCTCTTTGAAGTTGTCCAGCACCTGCATGAGCACCATGAGGATCCAGAGCCGGTCGCGCACGCGGTCGAGGTCTTGGACATAGAAAGCCAGAAACCACAGCGACGCGTTGCTGTTGACAAAATGGAACGGCATGCGCTTGAGCACGAGGTGTTCTTCAAACTCTTCGATCGTGCGGTAGTTCTCGTACTCATTCAGTCGGCGTGCGAGCTTCTGGTAGAGCACGTCCATGATCTGGATGATGATGGCGTTGAGCACGCCGGGGCCTTGCGTGATCGCGATGCACGTTGACGAGTCCAATCCTTTTTCCAGAAGCAGTTCCCGTGCGACATGCTTGACGTAGCAGACAGGGAACACGACCCGAAGCTGCTCGGAGAGCATGTTCAGTGCGACCACGTACGCACACACGAGCAGACACATGCCGACGATCAGAGGGATCGCGAGGAGCTGTCGCCGGATGCGCTTGTCGTCCGGAAAGTCGTACACCTTTTGGCCCGTCACGGGGTCGATCATCCACTCGCCACGGAACTGGGGCCGCGTCTCGAGGTCCAGCACCGCGTCGGTCTCCATGAGCTGCTGGTACTTCCACTTGTACTCGACTTCGCGCTGGCGACGGCGCCAGTAATCCACAAACACTGACGTACCGATCGACACAGCAAACGTCAGTGCACAATAGCTGGTCGCACTAAAATGGCCCACCATGGCCACGAACACGCCGGCGATTGCGGGGATCTGGAGCATGCGCGTGTAGAACTCGAGCCACGCAAAGTACATGCCCAGTTTGGGACCAAAGTACTGAAACACCTCGACGAGCGGGAGCTGGTACAGCGGCTGCTGCTTCCACGCGTGGATCAGTCGGTCGCGCTCGCTGTCGCGGTGCAGCGGGAACACTTGCACACGCAGCGCGTCGTCATGGCGCAGGATCTCGCGCAGCAGCCGCTCGTGGGCGTGGAACACGAGTGTGCCGTCGGACAGACGCACGTCGCAGGCGAGCCGGTACTCCTTGAGGATGAGCCGCGTGAGCTGCTGCGAGCGCGCGGCGCCGGCGAGCGACGACACGAGTCGAAACGCCGTGTGCTGCGTGATCCACGGGGGCAGCGACTGCGCCCACAGCGCCGTCGTGGAGGAACCCGAGGAGACCGACGCCGCACCGGGTGGTGCGCCTTTCGCGGTGGGGGATGCCGTGAGCCGGGCCGAGCAGACCGTCACCACGTACGCATGCGTCTCCTTCCGCGACGTGGCTACCGATTCCTCGTCCAGTCGCTGCAGTGGGAACACGCGGACATGGCATCCGACGTCCCGCAAGGCAATGGCCACCGCGTCGACGATCTCGTGCGCGGCGGTGTCGTCGGGGCCGTTGGTGAGCTCCACGTAGAGACAGTAGTCGGCGTCGTGCCAGACGATGGGACTGTCGGACGCGAGCGGCGCGTCGTGGAACGCGGCGACGTTGAGCGCACGCGGCGGGCTGTCGACGCCCGTGAGTCGCGGCGACGAAGAGCTTGAAGCCAGCAGGCGGTGGAGCACGGAGCCCGAGGGCCTGTCGCCGGTGGCGCGCGTCGCAGAGGAGGAGCCGCCGCGGAAGCGGAGCTGTGAAGAGATGGAGGAGGAGGAGGAGGAAGCGTCCGCAGGGCAAGGCGGAGTGGCGGAGGAGGAGGAGGTCATGAGAAGGCACTGCAACGCGTCGCGTCCATGCGAAAGGAGGAGGAGGCTCCGACGGCGGGAAATCAGGATGATGAGGATCGGAAGGTGAGATAAACAGTGTGGTGTGGTTGGTTGAAATTCATAGTTCATTTTGACCAATGAAACTGTAGTTGGGACGACGAGTTCCAGACGAACGGAAAGATCGTGGGAACATGGGACCACACTCGATACAGAAGAAAAAAGAGAGACTGTGGGTACATGCGACTAAACCGAACCGTTCGGTGAAGTGGACAGAAGCGACCAGAGAACGGGTGGCCCATCGCTCCCACGCCGGCGGTGGATTCCTCCAGTGGAATTTGGCACTTGAAGAGCACATTCGCGCATGGAGGACCACCATTGGTGGTGGTCCACCAAACAATTGTGGCATTTCTGGATTTCCTGTGGTGGATCCATCACGTTGATCGTCCAGTAAGGACTAACAACCTACCCCTGAATCAGAGCACCCTAGCCCCTCCCAACACTTGGGTTCGTTTCGGGCCATTTTGCGGAAGTTTTCGGCCAAGTTCATCCCGGCGAGTTTGGAGAAAATTACACCAACGCTCACAGAGCTGCTGGTCGTTGTGGGACGTGATGGCATCCATTTTCTTTCGAGCAGTCAGTTTAGACTGATCCGTCTATCAGACAATTTGCACGGATGTGTTGGGAAGAGGGCAGCGATATGTGGGCTGTACGCATGCGAGAGGCGCAGAACATTCGCTTTCGCACGTGCGCGCTGATCGCCACTGAATACTCGACCCACCATCGCATTTATCAAAACAAGGTGTATCAAACGATTGTACATGTCGTTGATTGTGCTACAAAATACCATGTTCTGGAAATATGTGCTTGTACAACTCCAAAATTTTGACCTGCAAAGCAAACAGGCTGCAGACTCAAAGATAACCCAACACAGCCGGTCGGACGGGGTGTCGTCTCTATAGTAAACAGCATTTGGATCTCCAATTTTCTAACCCACACCACGTCGTCCCGCCCAAATATCTCTTCCTGGCACCATCCGTCCGGCCTCTCTCCCGTACTGGCTGTACCGTATGCTTGGCGCACCCAAGCGTCACGTCGAGCGTTTGGTCGTCCGCGCCGCCTGGCGACGCGATCGCCTTCTCTCTCCCTTCCGCCGACATGTCGTCTCCCGTCACAATCGCTTTTGTTGGCCGCCGCGCACGTTAGATCCCGGCGCCAATTTAAACGACTCCCGGTCGGTCGACGTGTCGTTCCCTCGATATCTCGGATCTCCACGCGTGTGAATCAGTGGTCCGCCAGCTGGATCTAATCCACCTCCTCCCCTCCCCCCCGTCCCCCTCCTCCGTTCACTTTCCGCGTGCTCACTGTGCGAAAGCGAACCCACCGCTCTCGTCGCGTCCGTCTGCTCCCCGTGCGTTCCATTCCCCCACCGTCATCACCACTCGAGCGACCGCGTCGTGGGTGAAAGCCTTCCTCCCCTCCCCTCGCTCCATCAGTTTCTCTTTTGCCGGCTCCATATCAGAGGATCCCCGTGCGTTTAGACCGAGAGACTCTGGAGGTACGAGCGAATTAGCCCCGGGGCTTTTATAACACTAAACCACAACAGTCTCCGCTAACCATTTCTCTCTCTCGTTGTGGATCCGTAGCTCGTCCGCCCCCCCCGTCGTCGTCGTTAGTGTATGAACAAAGGAGCCTCGCCCTCGCCAGCGACCGCCGCCTCCCCCGCTCCAAAGCCAGCCACCAAGCCCGCCGCCATGGACGAACGCACGAGCTCGTTCGTCGAGATGCGCGAGGCCAGCAGCCCCGCCGTGAGCCGCAAGTCGCGCAAGTCGCAGCGCGCTGCACCGGGCTCGCCGTCCACGCCGCTGGTCACGGGCGGCGTGCGCGACTCGGCCACGTCCTCGCACTCGCACCAGAGCCGCAACACGGTCGTGTACAACGAGAGCGACGCGAACCAAATGATTCTCCGCGCGAACGCGCCGCCCAACTACAACGGCGGCTTCGACTCGATCATGAAGCAAATGAAGGCCAAGAAGTACTACACCGAGCAGTTCCAGCGCATCCAGCAGCAAACGGGCATGAGCAAGCTGCTCTTTTTTAACGACGAGGCACCGTACTATTACGAGTCCAACTACCTCGCGCTCGCGCAGTCGTCCTCGGTGCTGCGTGTGCGCATGCTGTTTCTGATTGGCATGATCGCCCTTGGTGCGTTCTACGCGTCCGAGTGGTCGCAGGGCAAGTGGGACGCGTCGGCCGCCAACAAGCGCACGGCGCACGACAAGACCGTGATCATCGTGCTCACGTTTGGTGTGACCATCCCGACGTTTCTGCTCGGTCTGCTCGCCACGTTCACGCCGTTTGGCAAGAAGCACCTCGAGAACCTCACGTTCCTGGTGTTTGTGATTGTCGCCGCGATGATGATCGCCAAGAAACCGATCGAGAAAATCAACGGCCCGATCATTCCGCTGCTGATTTTGTTGATCCCGATTTTCGGGATCACGCGGATGCGCTTTGTCAAGAGCTGCTGCATCGGCTGGGGGATCTTTTTCTCCTACTTTATTGTCATGTGCATCGCGCGCGAGTTCGTACCCGTCAAGAGCAAGTTCGACACGTACACGGACATCTCGTACCAGACGATCAACTACGGCATCTCGGTCATCGGTGGTATGGTCTCGCAGTACCGCCAGGAGCTGCTGCGTCGTCGCAATTTTTGTCTGGAGCTGCCGTTCTCCGGCACGCTCGACAGTGACGCGCTGCTCGACATGCAGACCGACAAGTTCTCCAAGCGCAGCCTCATGCACAGCTGGTCGCAAAAATTCCGCCACCCAGAGGTCGAGGAGTGCTTTTACCGGTACTGGTACCTGATCGATCCGTTCCCCTACGAGAACCCCAACTCGGGCTCGCTCCACCAGGGCGTGTTCCGTACGATCCGTTTCGCCGTGTACACGCTCTTTCTCAACCAGTTCGTGCTGCTGCTCCAGGACGTCAAGTTCCTCGAGGTCAAGAAGGACGCGAACGTGCAGCCCAGCGATTTCATCTACGCGATCGTGCTGCGCATGGGCGTGACGGTGCCTCTCTACCTCTCGGCAGCGCTGTTTATGTACGTCGTGGGCAAGGCCTTCTACGCCAAGTGGGTCCGCGAGGCCGAAGAGGCCCGTAACGCCGCGCTTGCCCGGGAGTCCCAGGTCACGGTGGAGGTCAAGGAGCCCGTGAACGAGAAGGCCGCGATGGGCGACCACACGGAGGACCCGAAGATGAAACTCGTGGTCGATGCGGCGGTTGTCAAGGAGAAGACCAAGATCAAGGTCATGGATGCGCTGCTCAACAAGGGCGGCTACGTGCGGTCGACGCAGATCTTCTCGTCGGTTGTGATTGCCTGCCACGTCGCGTGTATGGGCGTCATTCTGTTGGCCGTGTCCACGGGCAACGGCAAGGGCGGTAAGCCGAAACCGGTGTACTACATGGGATTCTTGAACGCGGTGCTGTTCGCGCATCGCTCGGGATTCCGCGTGCGTTTCATCTACGCCACCTACACGACCACGTTTGTCGCGGCCGGTATCATTATCGCCGCCAGCCAGATGTCGCCGGATTACTACCTGGAGTATCTCGGCTTTGTGCTTGTGATCTTGCTGATGGGCATGATGATCTCGTACGAGGAAGAGAACCTGCGCCGTACGTTCTTCGTGCTCAAGTCGATCCGTACGCTCGAGTTCGAGGAATGGTTCTCGGTCGTGCTGCGTCTCCAGGGCTGGGTCCGTGAGCGTTTCAAGAAGAAGCTGCAGACTGTGCGTTCCAAGGGCAGCAAGGAGTTCACGGACGACGAGACCAACAGCAAGAAGAAGAAGAAGAAGAAGGCCGATCCGCCGCTCATCAACACCTCGGCGCAGATGGCGCAGGCCTCCAAGTTCGGCATGTACTCGCAGATGGGCAACATCGTGATCGCGCTCATCGATCTCATCACCTCGGCCATCAACAGCTAACCTTTCTGCGAGGGGGCGTGCCCGCGAGACGTGCACCGTAAGAAACTGTTCGGTCTTTTAGCATGCAATTCGCTGTCTCTAACCCACCAATTACAAATACTACACATACACGCTGTACACGCATGTCTTCCCTGCTCAATCGATCGCCTGCAGCCGCACCCACGATAAGCAAACACCATGCGGACACCCGTGGGTAGTGCGACGGTCGTATGGGCTGATATGGCCGATTCCCACGAACCCTCCGTCGAATCCAGCTGCCGCCTCTCACAAGATCGGTGGGGTTTGACAGAAACCACATGACAGCAAACTGCCCTGCGCCATTCCACGTACCGGTAGGACCATTTGGAGCTACTGAGAGCCGACGCGGGGACAGAATCCGCCTCAGCCTCTGGGAAGACGTGCCCGGTGGCGACGTCTCTTATCGACGAGACACACCTTTCCGACTGCAACTGGACCACAGGAAAAGAGAGACACGAGGATGCGAATTCTCGTCGAGGTCGCACGCTCTCTCCCACAACCTGCCTCGCCTGGCGGGCGGGCAGCGCACCACGCTGTTGGGCGCCGACGACTCGTCTCTCCAGGTCTTCCGAGTCTCGAGAAGTGAGCAGAGGGCGTATCCTGGATGAGCCTTTTTGGCGAGACTTTCCTCGTGGTGATCTCCTTGCTTCGTGGGCAGCGCACCCACCGAATGGCTCCATTCGCAACGGTGGCCGTGTTCTTCGTGCCTCTACTGTACCGCGAAGAGATCCAGATCAAACAGTGGGAAAAAGACTCGGTTTCTGATGTGCACAGCCAGTGCGTGCAGCCATATCGACTTTCACGGGGAGCTCTCCATCTCACACCCCATCAACGAGTCTGCAGCATGGGACTGGTCATGCGGGGCGGCGTCTGCTCGGCCACTACACGCCATGTGAGGTTTCAGTCAGCTCTATGACACACCAGTCCTGCTGGAGCCTTGCGTGAGCTTCCGCGGGGACTGCTGGTGATGTGCGTGCGGTGAACAGCGTGTGGTGAGCGTTGTCTCATGGACGCTACGATCCTTGTTGTCTCTCTCTCTCTCTGGTCGTCCTCGTGTGGTGGGCGTGACCCGGCCCTTTCTGTCCTCTCCGGGCATGGCCTAACCAGAAGACCCGTCTTAGTGTGTTGTGTGGACTCGTCGAGGACTTTTCCTGTTAAATTTTTTCAAGGTCTCTACTATTTTGCTATACAGGGTGTAGCACATCCTAGACCGCATAATGGACCGGGTGAGCGATCCATCCAGTAGTGGTCGGCGGTGTACCCACCCATCAGTCCACGCCCGAGGATCTTCGTCTCGCTCTCTCCCACGCAGGTGGTGTTGCCACACTTCAGGTGGCTCGTGTGTGTCTGGAGTGGACAGTAAAGGTCTGGCTGTCTCAGTCCGACTGTTGCAGTGCTGGCTGCTATCCCACTTTCCATCCGCCCAGATGGGATGGCCACACCTCAAGGATTTGATGGCGTCGCTTCCTGAGACCGCAGACCCTTTGCGCACAACGGGATGGTCAACCCACACGGCTCTGCAAAGTCCAGGCCACGCGAACGAGCAAGTACTCGTCATTTCTCAACTTGCCGTCGCCCGCTGGATTCGCCTTTCACGTTCGAACCCTCATGATCTCCGCCTCGCTCTCTGCTCTCGCGCCGGCGGTCGTCGACACGCGCAAGGACGGCCACCACACGGACTACGCGATCCGTATCCAGCCCAAGCACGGCGGGCTCAGCGACTCGGCGATCGTGTACCGCCGTTTCTCGGCGTTCGTGCAGCTGCAGCGCCTCGCGCAGCGCCACTTCCACGACGTCAACTATTGCTGCGGTGGCGAGTGCAACTGCCTGCTCTCGACCTTTGTCAAGCCCGTGTTCGAAGCCACCGAGTTCTCGACCACCAAGCTCAACGGGCTGCTGGCACGCAACTCCAAGAGCGTCGTCGCCGAGCGCGTCGTGTTCCTCAACGCGTTCCTCGCGTCGCTGCAGGACGCGCTCGACAAGTGCCCGCCGATCATCCTCCAGCGTTGCGAGCAGGAGAACTGCAAGCTCACCAAGCTGCTCAAGAGCTTCTTTGGCTGCCTCGAGCAGCCGCGCATGACCCGTGCGCGCTCCATCTAGACACCCAGTGCCTGGGGATCTCCACGACTACATCACCCATCTCTTCGTTTGGTAGAGAGATGGCTCGACCACCTACCCTCCGTACTCACCACGGGTTTCTCCGACACCACGTTTAGATCGCGTCTTTTGCTGTTTTTTCTTCATGTGATAGTATGTGGCTTGCGTCCAACAATACATCGTTGTGCCGTTCAGTTCATTGTGTTTTCCTGAATACTAGTACCACCTTACACGCCGAGAAACGAATCTCAGCGAACATCAAGCTCATCGTTTCATGTCCTTCCACCACCACGTCTTGACCGTGCCGTCGTGGGAACTTGACGCCATGAGCGCCTGCCGTTCGTGCCACTTTGCGTTGTACGTGACGCCCTGGTGGCCTGGCAGCTTCTCAAGCAACTTGCCCGTGGCGACATCCCACACGTAGACAGCGCCGTCCTCTGATCCGCCCAACACGAAGGCTTCTCGTGGGCCGAACGATGCACGAACAACGTTCTTGGCTGTATTCTGATGGCCCTTGAACCGCTGAATTGGCTTGTGCTCCGATGACTGGATATTTAGATTGCGCAACGAGCCGCTCATCATACTTGACGCGAACATGCTGCTGCTGGATCCACCACCAAAGCCACCGCCAGTAGTTCCACTCGTGCCTGTCGATAATTGTGCCCGAGGTGTGCTCAGCATTCGCATGTCCCACAGTCGATTGCTGTTATTTCTTGATCCACTGAGCAGCAAGAACCCGTTCGATGCAAGAGAGATGGAAGTAACTTCACCCAGTGTTTGCCGCAACGTGTGGACACAAAGTCCGCTGAGAATATCCCACAGACGAATCGTGCCGTCTTTGGAACCGCTGACAATGAGGTTTGCGTATCGGTTGAATTGTGCGTCGCATACCGAAGCGTTATGGCCGCGGAAGGTTTTCATATTTGAACCAGTGTGGATATCGTAGAGTCGAACGGTCTGGTCATATCCACCCGTGACAAGATGTGTTTCGCTGGGATGCAAATTCACCGAGTACACGTCGCCACCACTGGCTCCTTGGCCCGGTCCGAGCGTTGCAATACAGTCTGGTCCCATCGTCGCCATAGTTTGGTTCGTCGTGTCGATGTTGTCGTTACCAGAGCTGATGGTAGAAGATGCAAAACGAGATGCAACTGTTACACCAGATCCGTACTCGAGCTCACTATCATCGTCCAGCGCAACGTTCTCTGCGTAGTGCTGCATTTCCTGAGATAGATCCGTGAGCGCGTGGCGAATGTCCCATATCTTGACAGTGCCGTCTCCGGATGCAGAAAACAATCTGTCGCCGACCGAGTTGGAAGTCATGTACCAAATGCGCGACGAGTGGCCTTTCAGTTCACGCGACCACGTTTTGCATATTTCGCCGGTACTCGCGGTGCGACTCGTTGAGCTGGTATGAATGGACGGATCAGCGGGAAACTCGACGGGCCACAACCGAATGGTTGCATCGCTTGATCCGGAAGCAAGGAATTCGCCGTCTTGGCCGACAAAGTTGACAAACTTGACGTTCTGCGAGTGGCCCACATACGTTGACTTGACACAGTTGGGCAGCACCTCGCACTCGAAGTCGTGTAACAGCGTGGTCACCTTGGGCACCGTTTTGGGATGATACCGACTAAACTCCATCTGATACGCCACCGACTGATGCAACAAGTGGAGGAGACGGTTCTCAGGCATGTACTCAGCCGCACCCGGCGTGTCTCCACTGCCGTTCGCGCCGTTGCCGTGATCACTTCCATGGCCGTTGGAATTACTCGTGCTCGGGCCAGCCGCCGACACGAGCTCATCCAGCTCAAACGTCGAGCGCAGCTGTTCCACAAGCTTCTCACGCGACCGTGCGACGCCGTCCCAGTCGCGGAATGCGTCCACTTCACCGACAGCTTTGCACGTGAGCAGGTAACACAGATCCTTGAACTCGTTCCGGTTCGTCATCGTCGAGACCTTCTCCAGCGGCTTGAGGTGCGTCGTGAGGAACGTGAACGCCTTCTGGTACTCCTGTCGGTCAATGAGTTCGAGGTATTCCTGCTTGCACACGGCGTAGAGAAAGCCCTGCTGCGAGTGGAACCGCTTGAGGTGCTTGTTGATGAGCTTGGCAACGAGGTCCCAGTCGCCTTCGTGGATCGCCTTGGTCATACGTCGCAGCGCGTCTTTGTCCTGCTGCCGCTCTAGTAGTTTCACGTTGGCTTCGTCCTGGATCGTCGCGCTCGACATGGCAAAGCCTTCTTGCTGCAAGTACTGCACGATCATCCGCAGCAGATCTTGACGGATCTGGTCGTTGCCCTCGTCGAATGTCGCCTTGGGGGGGATCGTCGTGCGGTGGAAACCGACATGGGACCATTGCGCAGTCGACGCGTCCTGCAGCGATGCACTCTGGGCCTGGTTGCTGATGCTCGAGACGTTGGTCTCGCTCACACTCTTACGGATCGTCGAGCCTTTCACGGGCTTCCCAGAGGCCGCCGGAGCCGTGGGCGCAGCACCATTCGCCTGGTTATTGTGGTTCGCTATCACACTCTTTCGTCGCGGACTGCTGGCCGCCGGTGGGTCTGTGGAGACGACACCGTCGACGGCCACTGTGGGCGCCGCATCCTTCCCAGGACTCGCGGGCATTGCGGCGGCGTCACTCATCGTGAAAGCACTGGAAGACCACGAATGGCGAGGTCACGAAACGCCGAGTCGAGAAAATGTAGTCTGAACCTCTGGATCGGTGCGTGTGCGCCGTCAGCGGACAGAAGAAGCCAGCGTCTCGCGGGCCGCCGACTCTGATTGCTCCTCTATGGGGCGTTGCAGTGGAGAGAGGAGAAACGAAACCCTCCCACCAGAAGACAGAGAAAAACCGGTTGGCTACCGATGAAGAATCGGTTTTCACATCTCACATCAAGTTAAGAACATAGGTTGCTACCCGCTAGCACATTGTTTGTGCCAACACAAAAATGTGGAGTGCCGCAAAAATGTGCAGCGTTCGAGAAGAAAGAGAAAGAACGAACCCACCACCGGTATTACCCCAATGCCAGGGACGTCGTCCCTGTCCATGGCCGACGCGGAGCGGAAGCGGCAACGCGCGTGCGTGTACGTGAAGCGGTCGTACGAGAAGAAGAAGGTGCGAGCCCTTTCACTAGTCGTCCGGGGGGTTTTGTGTGTGTGGAAGTATAAGATGGGACCTGATCTACTCGTGCTAGGCGACGCTTGCGACGCTGCGCGCCGAGGTGGACGCACTGGAGCGCGAGTACCACGCGCTGGTCGCAACGCGCGCCACGCCGGCGGATGCCGCGGATCGCTCGGCGCAGCTGCGACGCAACTACCACGAGCTCACGCGGCTGCGGCAGGAGCTCTACGCCGAGAACGAAGAGGTCCGCACGCGTTTGCGGGAGCACATGCTGCTCGAGGCACGGCTCCAACAGGTGCTGGACATGTACGGCTCTTTGCCTCTCTCGGAGATGCCGTTTCGAGTCCGCTACCTCTCGGTGGAAGAAACACGACCCGAGATCGCCGCGAGCCGCGCCGAGGTGTTGCGGCTGCTTCGACAGTCGGCGCGAACCCCCGCCGGGTTGGAGGTGTTTGGCTGGATGGATCGCCGTGACATCCACGACGGCGTGCTCACGTTTGTGTTTGAGAAACGCTTTGCACACGCATCACCGGCGGACCTGGCCGCACGTACGTGGGCGCTGCTCGCGAGCCCGGCGACGAACCGATCGATCTACAGCTCGTCGATGAATGCACAGGTTTATACACTACAGCACATGGACGAGAACACGGCACTCTTCTACTGGACCATGCGACCGGACGACGTGCCACTCGTTCTCAAGACAGTGCTGCTGCTCGCGCGCTTCGCGATCCCCGGAGGCTACGCGATTGTGTGTCGTACGCTCGATAAGGACGTGGTCGGATTCGAGGCCGACGGGATCAACGCACTCATTGACGAGACCCGCAACCATGGCGACACGAACCGGACGGACTACTGGGTCAAGATGAACATTACCATGGCGATGGAACGCGTGGGCGAATCGGACTGCAAATACCGATTCGCTGGCG
Organism: Pythium plurisporium; assembly: GCA_023336035.1. Classification (NCBI taxonomy): domain Eukaryota; phylum Oomycota; class Peronosporomycetes; order Pythiales; family Pythiaceae; genus Pythium; species Pythium plurisporium. The sequence continues at coordinate 16,803 of JAADVY010000367.1, forward strand.
CTACGATGGCGAGCGTGTGGGCCGTCGAGATTTTGCTGATCTGTATGCGGTTCGAACAATTGGCGCTGGGTGCCCGCCTGCTTCCGCCACCGTTGTGATCGCGAATTAGTTCCATCGGTTAGAAGCGTCGTGGCTGCACCAACGTGAGTGGCAGACTTCGGTTAGGGACTCATGCATGGATGTTTGTTCACCCACGAAAGACGAGCGATCCCACCAGCACCTTGGTGTTCAAAGCGCCATCCTACAGTACTGCATCAGCATCACTGACGCACAACGCGTGAACAGGGTGCTGACGAATGCATGTTGCCAACGGAGAAAAGCAACACCAAGTTTTGTTGACAAGATGTGATATTACTCAGCTTCATGCAGCACGAAGCCTTCACCAGAATGAAGTTTGGAGTGATCAACATGCAACACAGGCGATGGAATAGCCTGCTCTTTGTTTCGATGATCAGCTGCGTACGATCTTCGCCGACACGACGCCAACCTTCGCGGTCTTCTGACCCGTACCCTTCTTCAGGTAGCAGTACGCCTTACCGTCTGCGTTGTAGTTGACAAACGTGTACGCCGCACAACCGTTCGTGGCAAAGCACTGGTCACAGCACTGCTCCGGAAGCAAAAGCTGGTACGTCGCGAGGTCATCGCCGTAGTAGTCGACTGCGACCTCCTGCTTGCCACACTTGGCATCGAGGCGACGGCACTGGTAGAACGACGGGTTCCACGGCTGGCAGTACTCGCCACTGGCACAAGCCTGCGGGCCCGTTTGGTCGTTACCACAAGCCGCTCCAGACACAGGCGGAGTCGGATTGGTAATGGTCGCCGACACAACTCCGACCTTGCTCGAACGCGAGCCCGTGCCCGACTTGAGGTAGCAGTACGCCTTACCATCCGAGTTGTAGTTCACGAACGTGTACGCCTTGCAACCAGGCGTCTCGTAACACTTGTCACAGCACTGCTCGGGCAACAGGAGCTGGTGCGTGGCAATGTCATCGCCATAGTAGTCGACAGCGACTTCCTGCTTGCCACACTTGGCATCCAACGTACGGCACTGGTAGAACGCCGGGTTCCAGGGCTGGCAGTACTGTCCGTTCGGGCACGGCTGCGGGCCCGTCTGGTCATTACCGCACGTTCCAGAAGGCGGAGGCGGCGGAGCCGTCGTGGTAGGTGACGAGATGGTGGCCGACACCACACCTACCTTGTTTGCACGTGAGCCTGAGCCCGACTTGAGGTAGCAGTACGCCTTGCCATCCGGGTTGTAGTTGACAAACGTGTAGGCCTTGCAACCCGGCGTCTCGTAACACTTGTCACAACACTGCTCCGGCAGCAAAAGCTGGTGGGTCGCAATGTCGTCACCGTAGTAGTCGACGCCCGTCTCTTGCTTACCACACTTGGCATCCAACGTACGGCACTGATAGAACGCCGGGTTCCAGGGCTGGCAGTACTGTCCGCTCGGGCACGGCTGCGGGCCCGTCTGGTCATTACCGCACGTTCCCGAGGGCGGGGGCGGAGCAGGC